>OOIL02006718.1:1193663-1238799 GCA_900332095.2 Cuscuta campestris | reverse complement strand
AAC
Source organism: Cuscuta campestris (assembly GCA_900332095.2). Taxonomy (NCBI): domain Eukaryota; kingdom Viridiplantae; phylum Streptophyta; class Magnoliopsida; order Solanales; family Convolvulaceae; genus Cuscuta; species Cuscuta campestris. Next base: position 1,238,796 of record OOIL02006718.1, on the reverse strand, counting down.
ACCAAGTGTTTTTAATGACTTAAACATGTTTGAAAAACATTTTTATGATTTAAGAAGTGCAATGAAGGTTTTTAGCCTAAAGAGCCAAGGTGTAAAGATTGGGTCGGTCTTGATCACAATGAAGACCGACTCACGACACTAAGACTAAGGTCTTCGTTCTTGGTCTTCTTTTAGCTCTTGTTCTTGTCTTCCTTCTTCGCCTTGTATATTCAAAGTTTGACTTGATCACGGCAGTTTGGCATTATCAAAACCTGTCATAAAAACAAACACGGCTTTAGTACGAAAACGTGACATGCCCGTGTTTCAACACTACAATGGGTGGGAGATTGCTCAAAGCTTGGGAGTGGAGCTGGTTGCACCTAGGACAGTTTTGTCTGCTCCCTTTGGAATATTTAGTATTTTGGGATTCTAATTTCATGATCAAATACACCTGCTTGGAGAATTATTCCAATGGATCGAGGAGACAGACCTACACCATCAAGCCCGGCATGTAGCTGTTTCACTTTTTATATGTTTGTTGTTTTCCCTTTGTATTCCAAATAGGTGGACTTTTGTCTAGAATCCCTGGACAGAAACTAGGCATCCCAATTAGACTTGGTAAGGTTTGGCTATCCTGTATGGGGTACGGGCAACCCCCACTCTCTTTTGTACTCTCTTTTTAATTTAATAAACATTTCTCTCAAAATATATATATATATATATATATATATATATATATATATATATATATATATATATATATATATATATATATATATACTCCCCCCGTTTGTGGTTCCCCCTTGTAGAGATGGTCACAGGGTTGATTGGCGAACCACACCACCCGGGTTAGATCCTCAGAAGGGGCAACTTTGGGGAAATTTTAACAGAGTTAAGCGTGCTGGACATGGAGTAGCAGAAATGATGAGTGACCCTGGGAAGTGTTTGCAGATTTATGGGGTTGGGCTTTAGATTGTGATATTTATAGTGGGCTATCTGCCTCGGGTGTTTAACAGGCCCCGGGGTGGTCACAAGGTCAACATTCCTTGGCCCCTTGCTTGTAATCGACCGTTTCAATAATATTAATAAAAAAAATTAAAAAAAAAAATTATACTCCCCCTGTCCAAAAAAAGGTTACGTTTCATTTTTTGTTTATCTCATAAAACACTTCTTTATCGTCTCAAACTTAAAAAAAAACTTTCAAAATGACTTCTACCAGCAATATAATAATGGGTAAATGTACTCCATTACGTCAAACTTCATTCAATTTCTTTACTTATTTTCATTAGGTATTTGATAAAATAATATTGTCATGTCGCCACTTGTTTTTTTAGAACTTTTGATGTAGTTTTTAAATATATAAATTTTATTTTTTAATTTTACACCTATAGTCAAATAAATTGGTTTGAAAATAGAGTCGGTCAAACCTCGTTAAAAGGACCGGGAAGAACATTATAGGACGGAGGAAGTAATTTTAGGCATTTAGATGTATGGACATGTGGGTATAGTACTTTTTGAGATGCACAAAAAAAATGAAATCTAACCTTTTTTAGACGGAGAGAGTTTATAGGTAAAGTATTTTATGAAGTGCGTAAAAATGAAACAAGTACATCTTTTTTGAACGGGGTACTAAGCTTATAAGACCAAGTGTACTAGGCAGGAAAGAGGCTAAAGTCGCCACACATAGCACCATTTAAGCCTTCCCACTGCCCGCATGGATAGATCAACTGATCGAATAAGAGGATGTCAAGCTTATAGATCCTAGGATAAAATCTTAGCAGTTTACCGCATAAGTTACGAGAAGGAGACTGAAATTTATAAACTTTAAAGCACAAAAGTGAAGTATTTTTTCAAGTTCGAGAGTCTCTAGGAAATTGCTGAAGGGAACGAAAGTTCACCTCCTACAAGTGCAGATGAATTAAAGAAGTGGAAGGCTAAAGCAAAAACAATATCCAATATGTTAATGTTCACTTTGGAGCCCAATCTTTTCTTTGAGTATGTTTTGGATCGATGCAGAAACGATAAAAGATGCATGGAAGATCTTAGAGAAAAAAATTTCCAAGAAAGAGGATGATAATCATATTGACAAAGAAGATCAAACTAAGAGCAAAAATGTTGCTAGCTATGGAAATAAGATCACATATGACTATTTTTAGGCTTACAGATTGAGAGAATTTAATATGTCAAAGTGCTTAGATGAACAGTTCGAAAAGTCAAAAGTGTACAAAAACAATAGTGTATGAATTGAACGATTAAGTGATTCAATTCCAGTTCTCCTTTTTCTTCTTCGATTTCCAGTTGCACAATCGATTTCCTCATGTGCGATCATGTCGTCATCTTCTTCGATCGATCCCTCCGATCCATATTTTCTCCATCCTTCCGATCATCCTGGTTTGATTTTGATTTCAACCAAATTCATAGGTGAAGGATTTGGATCCTAGCAGAAGTCCATGACGATTGCTTTGTCGGCAAAGAACAAACAAGGGTTTGTTCAAGGTAAAATTAAGAAACCTGATGATTCCTCAAATCGAGTCAATCACTGGCAGCGATGCAACGACATGATAACCTCTTGGATCCTCAACACACTTAGCAAAGAGATAGGAGACAGCGTCTTATATGCTGAAAACATTGCTGAACTATGGAACGAGCTTGAGGATAGATTTGGGCAATCAAATGGGGCAAGATTGTTTCAACTTCAGAAGGAAATCTGTTCTATCACCCAGGGAAACTCAGATGTTGCCACATACTACACAAGATTGAAGAAAATATGGGATGAGTTAGCCCTGGTATCCAATCTACCAAAGTGTTCATGCGGAGCTGTTCAAGAACTCACCAAATATGAACAAAATCAGAAGTTAATTCAATTTTTGATGAGTCTTAATTCTGACTACAATGTTACCAGAGGTAACATATTGCTTATGAGACCTCTTCCTTCAGTACCTATTGCCTATGGACTTCTCATACAGGAGGAAAAACAGAGGGAGATACAGGTACCTTCACATTTCATGACTGAACATACATCCTTGAATGCTGCAAATGTTCATCCTTTATCTAAGGAAAGATTTGAAGAAAAGAAGACCATTATTTGTGATTACTGTAAGAAGAAGGGCCACTCTGCTGCAAAGTGTTACAAGCTAGTTGGTTTTCCAAAGGATTTCAAGTTTGCAAAGCCAAGAAAGATAGCTGCAAATGCTGTGAATGAGGAAGGATCAGAGGTCACTTGAGTCAAGGCAGACAGTCAACTCAATCCAGAATTCTGCAACCAACTTATGAAGCTCCTCAGTTCCTTTCATGATGATAAATTCTAGCAACCATCTCAAGCTTGTACAGCACACATGGCTGGTATGGTCCTTAACCATAATAATTTCTTGGTGAAACATATATGTAATAGTGTGCATTTGATTGATGATTATGCCTAGATTTTAGACACTGGTGCCACTGGTCATATGTGTCCCAACCCAAACCTCATCATCAATCTCGCCAATTTAACTTCACCTCATCAAATCATTCTGCCTAATAACCATCACATCACTGTTTTCCAATCTAGAACAACTCATTTGCCTTGTGGCATATCACTTGAGGATGTTCTTTTTGTCCCTACTTTTAAATTCAATCTACTGTCTGTGAGTAAACTATGTAAACAGCTTGGTGTTACAACCTGCTTCACAGAAGATAAATGTCTTCTGCAGGACCTTTCCAGGAACAAGTCAGTGGAAATTGGTCAGAGGCAGGGTGATCTATACATAACACAAGTCAGCCATCATCTTTCAGAAAAGTCCATTGCCAGTCCTCATTCCCTCTCTAATCCTCATGATACTTTCTGTAATAAAGTTTGTATGAACTCTGATGTAAAATTGTGGCATATGAGACTGGGTCATTTGCCTAGTTACAAACTGAAATCGCTGTGTTCTTTTGATAATGAAAGCTTTAATCCTTTGTCCTGTTGTGATATATGTCCAAAGGCCAGGCAACACAGATTGCCCTTCCCTATTAGTCAAAGTCACTCAACACATCTTTTTGAGCTTATTCATTTAGACCTTTGGGGCCCTTATCACACCAAAACATACAATGGGTTCTCTTATTTTCTTACCATGGTAGATGATTATTCTAGGGCAACATGGACCTATCTTTTGGCAGCTAAGAGCAATGCTCCTGATTTTATCAAAAACTTCATTCTTATGGTTCATACTCAGTTTGGTGCAAACATTAAGATTATCAGATCTGATAATGCTTTGGAGTTAGGAGAGAGTCAAGTTACTTCTCAAATTTTTCTTTCCAAAGGCATTATCCACTAAACTAGTGTGAGGAACACTCCACAACAAAATGGGGTTGTTGAAAGAAAACACAAACACCTTCTTGAAACTTCTAGGGCCTTGTCCATTCAATCCAATATTCCTCAAAAGTTTTAGGGTGAGTGTGTCCTGACTGCCACATATCTCATTAATAGGTTTCCCACAAAACCCTCCACAATAAATCTCCATATGAAGTTCTTTTTGGGAAACAACCAGCATATACACATTTGAAAGTTTTTGGTTGTTTATGTTATGTTTCTACACAAACACAGGGCAGATCCAAATTTTAGGAAAGAGCTTCAAAGGCTGTTTTCCTGGGTTATCCTTATGGCAAGAAAGCTTACAAAGTCTATAATCTTTCCACTCACAAAGTTGAGGAATCTAGGGATATTGTTTTCCATGAATTATATTTTCCTTTTCAAGAAAATCCACCTCAAGATCCTTTATATCCTTCCAACTACAATCCTTCACACCCTTTACCTGAATTCTCTTCTTCTGAAATACCTACCAATGATCCACCTGTGTTATCTTGCCCTTCTCCTTCCACCTTTGTTCCTGCCTCTTTACCTACAGATTCCCATCTTTCTGATTTGCCTTCATTATCTGTTTCTGTTCCTAAGAGATCCCTCAGAACACACAAAGCACCTTCTCATCTCAAAGATTATGTCTGCCACTCTTTCGTTGAGCCTACAGATCCTTCCATCTCTTCTTCTTCAACCTCCATTGTTTGTCCTCATACTCTCACTTCCATAACACCTTCTACACACATATGTTTGGGTGCACTAACTCATGCTAGTTAGACTCTTTTGCACTCTATTTCATATATGCATGAATCTAGAAGTTATGAAGAGGCTAAGGATGATCGAGCTTGGCAGCAAGCCATGGACGCTGAATTTTAGGCCTTAGCAAACACTGGAACCTGGGAGCCTTGCATTCTGCCTAAAGGTAAGAAGCCCATTAGCTGTAAATGCGTTTACAAATTGAAGTTCAAATATGATGGTACTTTGGAATGGCACAAAGCTAGACTAGTCATTCGTGGTTGTACACAAAAACAAGGAATATATTATCATGAAACTTTTTCCCCTATTGTCAAGATGACCACAGTCAGATCTTTCTTGGCCATCGCTGTCAAACATCATTGGCCCATTTTTCAACTAGATGTTAACAATGCCTTCCTACATGGTGACTTAGCAGAAGAAATTTACATGAAACCACCTCCAGGCATGCAGTTGTCTCAGCCTTTCCAAGTCCTTATATTAAAGAAGTCTCTTTATGGTCTTAAACAGGCCTCTAGGCAATGGTATGCCAAATTGAGCAGTGTGCTTAGATCTAAAGGGTTTGTCTCTTCCAAAAATGACTATTCCCTCTTCATTAAACGTGATGTAGCCTCTGTTGTTCACCTTGTGGTCTATGTTGATGACATTCTCATCACAGGAAACAACACTCATGAGATAGATGATTTAAAGTCATATCTCCATTCTGTTTTCCAGATTAAAGATCTTGGCAGATTGGGTTATTTTCTTGGTCTGGAGGCAATGTATGAGCCTAATGGCCTGATTCTCACACAGTGCAAGTTCACCTTGGAACTCCTATCCTCTTTCCACTGTCCTCCTACTGCTACTGCTTCCTCTCCCTTACCCACTGGTCTTCAACTACATCTCAACACAGGTGCTCCCTTTTCAGATCCCACTCTATACAGAACTCTTGTGGGCAAACTCAATTTTCTTACTCATACTCGCCCAGACATTGCCTATGTTGTCTAGTTCCTTAGCCAATTTCTACAAGATCCTAGGGTTCCACATTGGGAAGCTGCCCATCACACTAAGGTATCTCAACTCTGCACCATTCCAAGGGATTCACTTCAACAATGCTCCCACTTTCAACCTTAAAGCCTACTGTGATTCTGACTGGGCAGCCTGCCCCAACACCAGGAGGTGTGTCAGTGGACATTTCATTCTCCTAGGAGGCGGCCCAATCTCTTGGAAGTCCAAGAAACAAGCTACTGTTTCTTTAAGCTCAGCTGAAGCTGAATACAGGTCTATGCGTCGCGTCACTGCTGAGCTGGCTTGGTTAACTCGCTTGTTTCATGATTTTCATGTTCCCAATATCACACATATACCTCTCAAGTGTGATATCAAGGCTGGCATTTACATTGCTTCCAATCCCGTCTACCATGAACGAACTAAACACATTGAGTTGGACTGCCATTTCGTTCGTGAAAAGCTTCAAGATGGTTTGATTACTCTTCTGCATGTTCCTACTCAGTCTCAACTTGCAGATCTGTTCACCAAGAGCTTGCCTAGCACACTTCATCACAAGCTTCTTCCCAAGTTGGGAGTTCAATCACCCTCCAACTTGAGGGGGGGTGTTGGTGTATAGTAGTTAGGGAAGTTGCACTTATTTCGCTGTTTTGGTTAATTAGTTAGGCGGGCTGGTATGATAGATCAGAGTTTGTTATTTTCTCTTCTTCCCTTTATATTTGTACTCCAGTTGGACTTCTCAATCTTAACACAGAATTTTACGGCAATCTTGTTCTTCTTCATCTGTTCTTTCCTTCTGTGATTTTTCCACCATAGCTAGAAATCCAACACTTTTCCCTTTTCAAGTGGCAGCCATGTTGATTGCCATTTTTTTTCTTTATTCCTTTGTTCTTGCTTTTGATTATTAATCAATTCCCAACATCCTCAAATGAAGAGGATTTGGAAGAAAAAGTTGGTGAGCATGTCTAAGAGAAGAGTGAAGGCATGCATGAAAGAGAAGAAATTTTTATAATATATTTCTTATCTAAGAATAAGTCTTCAAATTGGTTTTTACTTCCTCCCATGGATAAGTTTGAAGCTTGAGTTTCAAACTTGAATTCTTCTTCATGACAACTTGCAAACTTATCACAAAAGCTTGGTTTAATATTCTAAAATGCCTCCCTTAAACCAAGCTTGTAGTGTAGATGATTCCAAACATCTTCTTCAATTTGTAAAATGTCTCCATCTTCAATGACTTTGTAAAAATATTTGCCACTTGTTCCTCAGTTGAATAATAATCAATCACCATCTCTTTTTCATTCATCAATTCACGAATCTTGTGGAACCGGATATTAATGTGCTTAGCTCTTCCATGAAACATGTGATTTTTGCAAAGAACAATGACTTCTAAAATATATTCCATTTTTTATTTACGTAGTGAGTAACTTGTACTATGGAGTTCCCTTTGATTTTTCTAATGCTTGGTGATGGTGTAAATTCCACCGGGTATGGGAAGTAGGTAACTGGGTCAGGTTAGGGAGGCCTAACCGGGTAAATAAAGATAAGCTTAAAAGTAAGGAACACAACACAGAATTAACTAGACCGGGGGAAATCTCCCGATTCCAAATATATTTCTTACTCTAAGAAGAGTGTACAGGATTTTATGGAAGTAGTAGTGAATGCCTTCTCCTCTCTCTGTCACAGATTATTTATAGAGTACAGTAGGTGCATGGAAGCTGCCCACTTAAGGACAAATAACCAGACACTACAAGAAAATGCCAGTTCTGCAACGGAAATCTGCCACGGAGACGTTTTTGTTGCAAATCTGCAACGACTCTGCGACAGATGTATAAATGTGGATAAACTGGCAAATATCTGCGACGGTCATAGTCTTTCCGTCGCAACTTTGCGACAGACATAACCGTACCCTCGCAAATATGACGCGGGAGGAAAAAAAACTTTCGCGGCCAAAATATCTGCTACGGAATTAGAATTCCGTCGTAGATCTGCAACAGAATCTGCTACGGAATGTTTTCCGTAGCAGACATGAACTTAAAAATCTTATCCTCTTCTCCCGATTCACAATCTCCACTCAACCAAAAAATCTTATCCTCTTCTCCCGCAGACGTCAACCCAATCGCCCCAAATCGCCGGTGAATTTCTCTCTTTTCGCCGTCAACCGCTGCACCGCCTCCCAAATCGCCGGCGAACTTCAACCCCTTCCCACCTCAAATCTAGCTTCGTTCGTCGCACACGCCAACCGTCCCCACTGCCGTCCCCAGTTCTCGTTTGCCGGTCATCCACCACACGCCCTTCGACAAGAAGGTATGTATTTATTCACACGAGATTCCGTCACTAATTTGCTTTGGTATTTCTGGATTTTGTGTTGCTACTTATTCGGATTTGAATGATTTCTACTTGGTTTGCACTTGAACAAATTCCTTAAAATAATCTTGATTAGTCTTTCCCAAGTTACAAATTGAAACTATTGAAACCAAAATTTCAGAATTCAACCATGTAAAGAGGCATCCAATGGGGCTGCTACCTCAAGAGTTACCTGCAAATATGAAAATCTGGATTTTTCACATGATTGTATGTAAAGGTTGATTTGAAGATAGAAGGGAATTTTCTTTTTTACTATATAAAGAATAAGATCAAAATATAGATGAAAAGAAATTATCAATTGTAATCAAAATTGACTTTAACACGATGACAATTTCAAAAAGCTTCGTTGGAAACAATATACATTGCACTTGAGCATAGACTGTGAATTTTAGTATACTCAGTTTAGTATGTTGCCAATTCATTTATAATATGTGAAAATATAGATACATTAACAAGGGAGGACCGAACTACAGTCTCTGCCGAGGAAAAGCGACACGCAAAAGGTTTGAAAACGATGACGAGGAAGAACTAATCTTAAGCTCTGATGACTCAGAAGAAGAACTAAAACACTCAATGGAGAGCGAGTGCTCTGAATGATGAGTAAACACAATTTGAAATGCTCCATATAATGTTTTCATCATATATCGTTTGTCAAACAATGTTTTCATCATATATTGCTTCTTAAACATTAGTATTACTTTTGTTATATGAACTAACCATTTATTTACTTTATACAGATGAGTAACAATGAGAACCCCCCTCTTCCCACGCCAACTGATGCAGAGGTCCTGGCATGCTTGAGGAGGAGCGTCCTTGGTAGGTGGAGGTCCTCTTCTCGTGAGGTATCAAGCCACACAAATCCGTCTATAGGCACTCCCTCGATTGACTCGCAGCGGTCCCCCTCCACCCCACGTACTATTGGATCTGGGCCTTGTACTTCAGGTACTTTTGTTGACATTTATTGAAAATAACTTTAAATTAGCTTAATGTTAATGCTTTAATGATAACAAAAAAAATTATAGGTTCTAGGGTCGGGGAGAGTGAGGATTTCAACTACGGTGAAGATGGCCGTGAAGAGGAGGAGCTAAATGGCGACGATCGTGAAGAAGAAGAGTTGAATGAAGACCGCCGCATAGAGGACTTGAATAGGGAGGGTCGCGAAGATGAAGAGCTCAATGCTGAGGATCGGCGGGAGGGACCTCGTGATGGGGGTCGGTTTTTGTATGTCAATTCAGATGACGAGTATGTGATATAGTACATTTTAAGATTATTCATGCTATGCATTAAAATATTTACATTTAACTAATTATTTTTTTACAGGGTTACGATCACTAGGGCTGGTGCTGCACTCATCACTCTAGCATTCTATGAGAAGACGGACCCGGCAGGCAAGTCTTGGCGTGATGTCCCACAGTCAGTGAAGGAGTTCTACTTTCGAGAGTTCAAGGTTTTTTCTGAGATTAATTATGTTACTAGTTTCACACTTAAAAACAGTGATGTGTTTTTAAGTAATAACTTCTTGGATTTTTAATGATGTCGATGAATGTAGAAAAATGCTCGACCAGATCCGGCAATCGATGAGGGGAAGCTAAGGAAAGCATTTCTCAAGAAAGCTGCTCAACGGTACTCAGGTTACACATACAATGTGAGGAACCCCAACCGGTTGAAAAAAAGAGAATGGACCCACGACCATTTCAGAAGCTTAAAAGGGTGTGTGTGTATATATATTTTATAATGGGTCACTATATACATGCAATGTTTATTAAATATACAACTATAGATTTGGGATGAGGATCCAGAGTTTCAAGAGGTGAGTAAGACCAAAAAGAAGAATAGGCGAAAGGGAAGGGAGGATGGTCCCGCTTTAGGGACGTATTGTGGAGGTTCTATTCCATTTTCTGAAAATATGAATCGATTGGTAAGATATATTTTATAAAAATAAGACACTTAATGGTAATCGGGTTGATACTAAATATAAAATTTATTACACTTGTTCTTTGAATATTATAGTCTAAGAAGAAAGGAGCACCTGTGTCGTTGGATGAGGTTATCATCCACACAAAAACGAAGAAACATGATGGTCAGTCTTGGGTAGATCCAGTTGTTGCAGAATTGCAGGTACATGTCATTTTTTTACTTGTTTGTGTTGTTTTTGTAATGTTGTTGTTGTTCAAACATTTGTTTCTTTATTTTTCTTTTCTATTTCTTTAGTTGTTTTGTTGTTGGGGAGTTAATAGATTAAGTATGTATGGCTTTTTCCTAATATCACATGGATTTACATCTTTCTCTTCGTTATCTTCTTAGTGTCTCAAGTTATTTATTAATTGAGTGCTTCTAAAATACGAGTCTTTTTTATGGGACTGGGTGAGGGTGGAGGGGGGAGTACAATGCTCAACCATAAACAAACCCGTTATGGTTCGTGTCTCTCTTGTGGTTAGTGTGAGTTTACATTGCATGTTGAATATGTATGTAGCACATTACTTCACAGTGATTGGCAAGAGGAAGTTTACCTGAAGTTGCTCTCGTGTGTTTTATGTTTGTCGTCTGCACAAGTCTCGGGTTTGTGAACTTTTTAGGATTAGGTCAAATCAAGTTGTCTTAAAGATAAGAAACCTTTGTGCATAAAACTATATGTACACCATGATCTGGATACTTGCATTTCAATCATTATGATCTATTTTACGGAAGAGAAATGTGAAGTTAAGAGGTGGGGCAAAAGTTGTCCCTACGCTAGTCGTTACTGTCGGGACGGTAGATAGTTGGAGCTCAAAAATAACAGGATGGCTGCTATAAGACATTGTTGTGGGTATTTCGTGGGTATAAGAAACTTTGCTGGGCAAGATTTTTCTCAAAAAACCAGCCCCACGAGTGGCGCCAAATGATGGTGTAAATTCCACCGGGTATGGGAAGTAGGTAACTGGGTCGGGTTAGGGAGGCCTAACTGGGTAAATAAAGGTAAGCTTAAAAGTAAGGAACACAACACAGAATTAACTAGACCGGGGGAAATCTCCCGAGTCCGAATATATTTCTTACTCTAAGAAGAGTGTATAGGATTTTATGGAAGTAGTAGTGAATGCCTTCTCCTCTCTCTATCACAGATTATTTATAGAGTAGAGGAGGCTCAGTAGGTGCATGGAAGCTGCCCACTTAAGGACAAATAACCAGACAGCATCTATCACTGTGCAATCAGATATGTTGATTGAATACAAATCTAGGATGGTGCCAAAGGACTTTTCCACACTGATCTCTTGAGTGACGGGCGTGGGTCCCTCCATTGGTCTCCTAGATACTAGGGTTTGGGGGAGGCGGATACGTCCGGCCATGATCCATAGATCGAAACTCAAAAGTGAGACCGGTCAAGTTGTACGGAGCCCTATGCTTCATTCCTCAAGAGCTCAAGATAGTGACCGGTCTCCCAACCCGGGGGTGACCGGTCATTCACGACTTTTCTAAAATAGCTTCCAAGGTTCATCTTCGAAAACCGAAAGTGTGACCGGTCACCTATCTTCCGGGGGTGACCGGTCACCAAATGTCGCGCCCAAAAGTTCTCTAACGACCATTCTTGAAGAGTAAAGTCGTGACCGGTCACCTAACGTCGTGTCCCCAATACTCAATTTGCCAAGTTCGGAAAAGTAGATCGTGACCGGTCACCTAATTTCCGGGGTGACCGGTCACCTATCTGTCATGCCCCAACAAGTCGTCTAGTCGAATCTGTAAGACCCGACCCGTCACTGGTCACCCGACCTCGCGGTTGACATGTCACCTCGGTATCGATGAGTATACCTGGGTATGTAATATACCCATCACTTGGTAAATAAGCATACTATTCTAATAAGAGGAGTGGAAATGCCCTTGACGTCAGGAGGGTGCCATGGGGTGTTTAACGCCACCTTTAGGTGGTATGCCGACGTCACTTCCCTGCGTTAGAAGTTTGACGCGGCTCCCCCCTCCCCCAACGGCTAATTTAGCCATTAACATTTTTAAAAAAATCTTTAATTATTTTTTTTATAAATATCAAACTCAATCCTTCAATCTTCTTCACATCTTTTCTTTCTTCAATCTCCAATTCTCAATCTTTTTCACATCTTTCATTTCTTCAACTTTTGTTAACATGAATCCCTCCGGGTCCGACTATTCCCCCGACGATCTCGAGAAGAAGAGAAGACGAGAAGAAAGGAAGAGATCGAAATAATGGAAACCGACCTTGATACGTTATTAGGCTTCAAACGGGTAAATTTCACGTATGATACACCAATTTTGACGTTTATTTCACTTCTGTATACCAACTTTGTTTTCTTTCACAAAAAGTACTCCAACTTAACACTTTCTTTCAACGATGGTATTTTAGCCGGTTTCTAGGTTAAGAGCCAGTTACCTATCCTACATGGATGTCTACTTGGCGCACCAATTTAAATCACTCCCTTCTTCTCTCCCCTCTCTCCTCTCTCCTCTGACGCATCATCCCCTGTTGAAATGTTCGGCTATCCAAATCCACCACGCGAGCCGTTGCTCCACCCTCTCTCCGCTCCATAACTTCAAATTCATGGAGGGGAATCTTCGGCGGCGGAGAGAAACGTAATTTCTTTCGAGGCGGAAGAGAACTTAAGTATGGTGGGCGGTTTTCCGGGAACGCCGCTGGCAGCAGCGACAGATCTCAGCAGAAAGGGGGGAGCTCTAGAAGGCCTCCGGGTGGACTTCTTCCTCAACAGCGGCAAATTTCTTCTTTAGCAGTGGCGATCTCAGCAGGTAGATTTCTTCTTCCTCAATTTTTTTTCAATTTCATTTGTTTTAATCTTTTTATTGTTTATTGTTTCAATTTCCTTAATTTTAATCTTTTTATTTTTTCCTCAATTTTTTCTATTTCATTTGTTTTAATTCTAAACCCTTCTTTAATGTAATCAATTTTGAATTTTTTAATTTCAATTTTTTTAATTCCAATATTTAATATTTAATTAATTTTAATCTTTTTATTTATTTTTTTTAATTTTGAATTTATAATTTTATTTTATTTATAATTATTTATCTATTTTTATTAATAAAAAACTATTTGCATTAATTTAAATACGGAGTAAGTTTTATATTAAAGATGATGAATATTGTAAAAAAATAGAAGAGTAGACATCCACGTAGGATTGGGTGCGCCAAGTAGGCATCCACGTAAGATGGGTAACCGGCTTTTAACCTGGAAACCGGCTAAAATACCATCGGTGAAAGAAAGTGTTAAGTTGGTGTACTTTTCTGAAAGAAAACAAAGTTGGTATACCGAAGTGAAATAAACGTCAAAGTTGGTGTACCATACGTGAAATTTACCCGGTTTCAAACGTATGATCTTTGAGAGAAGACAAAAAGATATCAATGCTAAATATAATTTACCTTGGTTTTTTTATTAATGTATTCGTTTTAATTATTGTCGCTTTATTTGTTTTTAATCTAATGAATGTACCTTTTTTAAATTATTTTCGTTTCAATTTAATTAAATAATGAAATAATTAAATTGCATTAATTTACCTTGGTTTTTTTTATTAATGTATTCGTTTTAATTATTGTCGCTTTAATTGTTTTTAATTTAATGAATGTACCTTTTTTAAATTATTTTCGTTTCAATTTCATTAAATAATGAAATAATTACTTTCAAAAAAAATAATGAAATAATTAAATTGCATTACTTTAGTTTTAGAAGATGTTTATTTAAAAATTTAAAAAATGAAGGTTTGAAGTCTCGGGGCTTCAAATCCATTTCTAGTGAATCTGTAAGGTAAGTTAAAGCCGGCGTGGCAGAGAGAGAAAGTTTGAAGCCCGGTGTGAAGCCCCAGGCTTCATACGTATTTCCAGTGCCCTAGGAGCAACGGATATACACGTAACACGGGGGGGCATGCGTCGTTTAACGCCGCTTGGGCGTTAAACACCGCCCCCCATAGGGCATTACTCCAGCGTCACTGATTGGCGTCAGACGTTTGACGCAACTTCCCCTCCCCCCAACGGCTAAATTAGCCGTTACACTTTAATAAAAAATTAATTATTTTTTTTATAAATTTCGATCTCAGCCCTTCAATCAGCTTCACATCTCTCCTTTCTTTAATCTCCAATAATTCTCAATATAATCTTCTTCACATCTTTCATTCCTTCAACTTGTTTTAACATGAAACCCTCCGGCTCCGGCTTTTCCCCTGACGATCTCGAGCCTAACGAGCACGCCATGTGGATCTTCCAACAATACAGGAGTAATCCAACGTTATTCAAGACGCAACCATTGGCGTACGTCTATGAGCGGGAGTCGGTTCTGGAGACTCAACCGGAACCATCCGGCACAAAAAAATGCATGACAGAAAAGCCACAAAGTGAAAGGCACTCAAGCGATGACCGAGCCGGCACAGGCAATCCAAAAGTGGACGTCGGGGGAAGAGTGCTTGTTGGTGAAAATTATATGTTTTCTAATATATTTGTGTTCTTATTTATATATTCGTGTTATGTATTTGTGTTAAAAAAAAATTCGTGTTATGGTTTTTAAGGTTCGGAGCAAACGAAAGATGCGATGTGAGATCGTATCGAGGAGAAGTTCTTTACGGCGATGAACAAGGACGCCTCGTACTGTACTCAGGACCTACTCACTTCCAAATGGGCCACATCAACCGTAAAGTCCGAAAGTTTATCAGAGTTTACGAGGAATGTGCTCGGTCACGAAGGAGCGGGACGAACGACGCCAATGTTCTCCGACTCTCCACGGCCCGATATCAAGACGAAGGGCACCAAGGCAAGGTGCTCATCAATCTTTGGAGAATTTTAAGGCGTTCACCAAAATGGCAACAACTCCACAATTCCGACACCTGATCCTCAAAGAAAAGTTCCTCCGTCGATGCCAAGGTTGAGGTCGATGACATTATCGGTTCCTCCAAACAAAGGCCTCCCTTCAACATTAACAATTTCGATGATGAGGACCCTATTCCACGGCCGATCGGAAGAAAGAAGGCAAAATTCATTGCCTCGTGTTCTGAAGGGTCTGGCTCTATTTCTGTTTTTTCTCACAATGATATCGATCGGGCAATGGTTGAACAACTTGAGATGTTCAATATTCAAGAAGAAGAGAGGGCGAGAAGGAAGAGATCCAAATAATGAAAACTTACCTTGATACATTATCGGGCTTCAAACGTATGATCATGGAGAGAAAACAAAAAAAGATCAAGACTAAATATAATTTACCATAGTTTTTTATTAATGTATTTCTATTATTGCCGCTTTAATTTTTTGTAAATTTAATAAATATAACTTCTTTAATTATTATTGCTTTAATTTCTTTTAATTTAATGAATGTAATTTTTTTGAATAATTCTCATGTCAATATGATTAAATAATGAAATAATTAAATTTATTAATTTAGTTTTAGAAGATATTTATTTAAAAATGCAAAAAATGAAGCTTTGAAGTCCTTGTTTGAAATCCCGGGACTTCAAACCAATTTCCAGTTAATCAGTGAAGTAAGTTAAAGTTGACGTGACGAAAAGAGAAAGTTTGAAGCCCTTATTTGATGCCTCAGGACTTCATACGTATTTCTAGTGCCCTAACACAAAGATTTGTGGTATGCAGCCATGCATACTAAGTAATTACTAATGTTTGGTTTGAATTCCTACTAAGACACCTTATAAAAAAGCTGCATACTAATGAGTTACGTTGGACCTATTTATTTAGGTTTATCTTCTTCTCCACTTCCGATCTAGGATAGGGTTTGCACCTCAATACAATTAGAGCACTCGAAATACCTTTGAAGCTTCGGGGCTTCAAAATTTTTCTCTCTGTTACGTCAGCTTTGATCTCGTTATGTCTTCTCTCGAAAGAAAATTGTATTTGCTTGGTCATTATATTTGACTCGAGACCGGACAAAGGAACATTAAAGCTGAAGAGATTCATGTTAAAAGAGATGGAAAAAAATTAAATAATTTTTTTAATTTGAAGAAGATAGAGGAAAAGATTTTTTGGGTATTTAATTTTCTTTAAAAAAATTGAAGAAGAAAGATTTTGTTTGTGATTTTATTTTTAAAAATGAGTTAATTTATAGAAGAGTTTTTTTTTAGTTTGTAACGGCTTGTAGCCGTTTGAACGGTGTGATTCAGTGCAAAACGCCTGTTATAAGTTTGGCGCAGTGCCAATATCGCCCGAATGAAGCTCCAGGGGTGGTGTTTAACGCTCCTTGGGCATTAAAAGTGCAATGATGCCATGAGGCGTTACCAGCATTAGAGCACTGGTAATACCAGCAACGCCCCACGGCGTGAGGGGGCGTTTAACGCCCCGCCGGCGTTAAACACCGCCCCCCTCCGGGCGTGATCGCCCCTGCGTCAAACGAATGACGCGGCATCATTCCAAACCCCTCCCCTTCCCAACGGCTTTATAGCCGTTTATCCCATTTAAAAAAAAATCTTATAAATTCAAACCCCCCCTCCCAATCTCTCACACTTTCTCTTCTCAATCTCTTCTTCTTCCCATTTTAAAATTCGAAATTACCCTCTTTCTATTCAACATGAATCATTCCGGCTCTGGCTTCTTTCCCGACGATCTCCCACCCGTCGACGCCGCGATGTGGTATTACCAAGAGTTGGGCGATCGACCGCCGATGTACGAGACGCAACAATCGGGGTACGTCGACCGAGATTCGGTTCCGGAGACTCAACCGGAACCGTCCGGATCGAAAAAAAGTACACGCCGGAGGAGCCACAAAGCCAAAAGCACGTTGACCGAGGCGGCACGGTCAATCCAAAAGTGGACGCCGGAGGAGGAGTGCATATTGGCGTCGGCTTGGGTTGACGTCTCCGAGCATCCTATCATTGGTANTACGAGACGCAACAATCGGGGTACGTCGACCGAGATTCGGTTCCGGAGACTCAACCGGAACCGTCCGGATCGAAAAAAAGTACACGCCGGAGGAGCCACAAAGCCAAAAGCACGTTGACCGAGGCGGCACGGTCAATCCAAAAGTGGACGCCGGAGGAGGAGTGCATATTGGCGTCGGCTTGGGTTGACGTCTCCGAGCATCCTATCATTGGTAGGAAATTTATTTTTTCTAATATATTTATGTTTTTATTTATATATATTATATTTAATGGTGTCAAAAAAAATTGTGTAATACTTCTTTAAAGGTACGGAGCAAACGAAGGATGCGATGTGGGATCGTATCGAGGAGAAGTTCTTCACGGCGATGAAGAAGGACGGCTCCTACCGAACCCGGGACCAACTCACTTCCAAATGGAGCCACATCAACAAAAAAGTCCAAAAGTTTATGGGAGTTTACGAGGAATGCTCCCGGTCCCGGAGGAGCGGCACAAAACGACGCCGATGTTCTCCGGGTTGCCACGACCCGGTATCAAGACGACGGGAACCAAGGCAAGGTGCCCATCGATCTTTGGACGATTTTGAGTCGTTCCCCGAAGTGGCAACAACTCAACAATCCCGACGGCGGATCGTTCCGGAAAAGATCCACCGTCGACGCCGAGGTTGAGGTCGACGAGACCATCGGTTCTACCGATCAAATCCCTTCCTTCAACGTTGCGGATTCCGATGACGAAGACCTCATTCCACGGCCGATCGGAAGAAAGAAGGCAAAATCCATTGCCTCTGGTTCGGGAGGGTCCGCCTCTATTTCCGCTTCTCCCCGCGACGAAATCGGCCGGGCAATGGTTGAACAACTTCGGGCGTTCAGGAACATGAGAGGTTGAAGCTAAAGGAGAAGGAGTTGAAGATAAAGGAGCAGGAGGCCGAGATGAAAGTCATGCAAACCGACCCCGGGACGTTGTCGGAGTTTGGACGAATTATCTACGAGCAAAGAATGAGAGAGATCAAGGAGAAATATAATTTACCTTAGTTTTTTTTATTAATGTATCTTTTTTTTAATTATTGTCGCTTTTTTTATTTAATTAATGTATTTTTTTTATTATTCGTGTTTCAATTTAATTAAATAATAAATTAATTTAAATTTATTAATTTAATTTTAGAAGATGTATATTTAAAAATGTAAAAAATGAAGGTTTGAAGTCCCAGTTTGCAGCCCCAGGACTTCAAACCCATTTCCGGTGAATTTTGGGTGTAAGTTAAAGCTGACGTGGCAGAGAGAGATAGTTTGAAGCCCCTGTTTTAAACCCCGGGTCTTCAAACGTATTACCAGTGCTCTTACCACTGCATTTAGATTTATCAAATTTTAAGAATATTTTTAGAGGAAGGTAAAAAGTGTCACGTGAAAGATAAAACAACAATCCCCCCTTATATTATAAGGCCCAACCACGTTTCCCTCCGTGAAGTTGGTCCTTTTTCCGTGCGTTCAGTCCGTCTTTTTCCGTTTGTTCTCCAAACGGCGCTTATCTACTGTGCAGTGTAATGTACTGTTGCTCACCGCCTTCTTCCTTATCTATTCTTCACTGCCTTCTTCGTTCTCCAATCTTCTCCTCCACTCTGTGTCTTTCGACAAATGCATCACTCTCGCACTCTTCTGCATTCTGTTCTTCCGACGTCGAGGTAAATACATTACTCGCTCCTGTAGAAAACTCTTTCTAATTGTAATTTCATGCGCTGAGATGAGACGCTCTATGACCGGCCAATTTCGTTTTGCTTTTAAAAAACAGGGCTCTTTGTTCTACTAGAGATTGTGTTTATTTACTTGATGATTTGCCCCTAATTTTAATTTTGTGAATTGCGATCCATTTTTTAATTCCAGAAATAGGTTTCCCTTTTTTTGGCTGTTTGAATCTGAATGTTTCTACAGGTTCTTCGAAACTAAAGATTAAGGAATTATNTACTCGCTCCTGTAGAAAACTCTTTCTAATTGTAATTTCATGCGCTGAGATGAGACGCTCTATGACCGGCCAATTTCGTTTTGCTTTTAAAAAACAGGGCTCTTTGTTCTACTAGAGATTGTGTTTATTTACTTGATGATTTGCCCCTAATTTTAATTTTGTGAATTGCGATCCATTTTTTAATTCCAGAAATAGGTTTCCCTTTTTTTGGCTGTTTGAATCTGAATGTTTCTACAGGTTCTTCGAAACTAAAGATTAAGGAATTATGCTGCCATATTTCTATAGGGTTCTCTTTCCCTTTCTTGTAGCTTATTCGATTTTTTTTAAATTTCAAAAATTAAAACAATCCATTAGGCTTCCCTATATGTATTTGGTTCTTTGAAATTGAATTTTATGCTTCTTGTTAGGAAATTAAGAAATAGGGTTCTCCATTTTGGTGTGTTATTTACTTTGGATTCAAACATTATTTTTATTTCATTTTTAAGATATAGGGTTCTCTATTTCTATTGTTAGAGATGGATAAAGGGGGGCACTTTAGGTATTGTCTTATAGTTTTCCTCTTTATCTCTTTCCATCTGCTTTGCTCTACTGTTCCTAATTTATGTTAATTGTTGGGTCTCGATTAATAACATCTAATAAAATGCTCATGTAGTCATGTGTATTTAGTTAATAGACTTTGCTAATAGGAATTCATTGGAAGTTATAAGATTACAATTCATTTTTCACTTTTTCCTTTTCAAAAACTAATGAATATTACAAATTCCCATTACAAAATAACTCATTTTCCAGAAGTCATTTTCTAGAAATCATTTTCCCCATTCCAAACGGACCGTTAAGGAGAGTGAATATTATTTTGGAATGTTAAAAAAAAAGGAAAGAAGTAAGATTATTCGAGGTTGCCTTGGGTGTCTTTCTCTTTGGTGTTGGACGTGCAACAGTTACCGATTTATAGCCCAACTTGTTGGGCTCTTTTTATCTTTACCTTCCATTATCACGATTGCATTGCCCAAATTGTATTCAATCACCTTATGTGTGTGTTACTGAGCAACCAAAAGAATGGCCCTAATTGTAAAAAAAAAATAGCGGCAATTCTAAAACTTTCATATAGATGATTTAGGCATCAAAAAGATCAAGAGTGAGATTCCAAGATCCCTTACATGATTTGAAGACAGGGATGTGAAATTATAAATCAGGGGCTAACTTGTAAACACAACACACTCATGTGTGTGTGCGCGCACACACTCTCAAATGTCTCTTAAGATTAAAAGTCACTTCAAGGTCAAAATGTTACCATACATATCTCTTGTTATTTTTTGTTGCCAACTCTTTGGGTATCTTAATCAGTCTCACCCAAATGAGACACAACTTCATTACCAATCGTGCCCTTATCATGCAATTAGTATGTTTATTACTGGACTGATTGCTGATAGGTTTTTATCAAATAAGTACTCCGTATGTGTTTGCATCCAAATACATTCCAAAAGTGCTGCTAAGGAATACAATACATTTAATACTTCCTAAATATGTTTATAATTATTGCAAAACCAGTTAACGCTTTTAAATTCTGGTGGCAGGCATTCTTTGTTCCAGCTTTCTCAGTATCAGTTTCTGAGAACTTCACTACTTTTCTTGTGATTAGGAAGACATCTCCAGTGACATACTAAGTATTAGGACATCGGATCTGAAACATGCCTTGTGTTAGTATATGGATGTGTTCTCCTTCATGACTATTTCAGCTGGTGGAATCCTTGGTATCTTTATTGCCGTGGTCGGAATGGTATTGTGCCATTTTGTATAAGACTACGTCTTAAACACATCATGTAGTATGATGCTTAACACCAGTTGATCTAATTGAGAGAAAAAGTATAAATTTTCAGACCAACCCGCTTGTATTTGGTTTGAGGCTTTGAGTAGTAGTACATAGTAGTAGCAATCCAAACATAGGTTTCACCGTTTCCCCTCAGGGCACCACTCGCACCTCCAATTACATGATGCAAAGTTTAAAATTTACGAAGTATTAAGTCTTTTAGATCAAAGTCTAGAACAATTTTAAGGCACCATAAAATCACACATTTTACTTTTGTAATTTTCTTTCAATGTTGGGCACCAAACGCACAAAATGCGTTTCATGCTAGTGCTATATATAAACATAACATAAATTTAGGACGTTATTTTTTTAGGGGAGAGAAGATGAAATTAAAAACGAGAGGATGCATGCGTTTTTTTCAACTTAATTAACAATACTGGAGATAAATTACCATAAATAAGATTAAAACATAGAAAAAATATCAAATGCATTTCATATTTTTATTTTCGGGATAAGAGTTCACACTGTTGTAATGTGGCATTGTACATGTGCATATTACTATATTTTTTGGTAATCTACATGACCATGTTTGGTAATTTAATACATTTTAACTCATATTTTGAGAATAAAAATATGAAAGTTCTATTTTAATATGTTTTCAATGTTTTACTTCCACTTTGATCTTTTTTCCTTGTGTTGAATCCCACAAAAAATGGGTATAATTTTTAATATTTTACTCTTATTTGGATTCTTCTCCCTTAGTATAAATGCATATTTAATGCTATAAGTAATAAAAGCACACAAAATTTTATCAAGCGTTATGCCATACCTATGAATGTGGATGCATATATATACCAATATAATTGTGCATGGAAGATTTATCCATTACAATAAATAAAAACTTCAATTCCAAAATTACAGCGTTTTAATAGAGAAAAATCTAATCGTTCTAGAAATAAGAAGTTCTTTCTTCAAACATGGACAGTTTCAAACTAAGGTGGTTAATTATTTTACTTTTTATCACAAGGTTGTTAATTATAGTTTTTATTACTACAGTAATATATAACTTTGTTTAATGAGGTTTCTTACGGCTAGGTTCATTGGCCACTCATTTTGAGTGGTCACGGAAGCCACTGCCACTCTTTGATCCTCTATTTGTAAAATTGATAATTCAAATCTCCTTACCCTCCCCCTGTCCCGACCCCAACCCATCCGCTCACTCATATTAATTGCACCCCGCAAGTTTAGTTGACTTTAAAGTCAAAATTTTCTACTTTAAAATCAACTAAACTTGATGGGTTCTATTGGCATGGGTGGGGATGAGTTGGAATCAGGACTGGGCGGGTGGAGGTTTACTGAAGGGATTAAGAGGATAAGAATCATCAATTTTACAAACGGAGCACCATAAATATCTAAATCGGAACAATGACTTTCGTATCACTGAAATATAGTGACGTGGCCATAGAACCGGCACGTTGTATTACTATATAGGGTCATGCTACACTTACACCACATATTGTACCCCATTTGTACACCGCAGGCATACACAAACATTTTGATGGTTTGCACCGACACAAGTATTGGTGCGTTAACAAAAATTTACACGGACACAAAGTGTTTGTGCATTAACAAAAATTAGTTTTACACCAACACAAAGTATTGGTACAAACTTGCGGGGTACAAAGTGGGGTACAAAATTATGGGGTACAAGTAGCTTTATCCTACTATATACTCCGTATCTCGAGGATAGATCCTCGCTAGTCGCTATGCTGTTACCCATTGTTTCAACATTTAATTTGCAGATTCATAAACCTAAAAAATCATGGGTTGGACTTTAAAAAATTAAACCCTTTACAAATAGATGAAAATTTACATTATGGATATGATGATGGATTGGGTTAAACAATTAATTAAATAACCTAAATTTATAGGAACTAATATTCATTAGGGGAACTTATGTAAATAACACTGAAACATAATGGACTTTTCATATATAGCATTACATGTATTTTTTCCCAATATAGCACTTTTAGTCATTATTCAAATAAATGTTCTCCATCACTGGATATTATGCACATTATTAAGTGTTATTTAGAAAATAAAACAATTTAAGTACTATTTAGAGAAATGACTTAAATTTTAGTGTTATTTAGTGCAAATATTTCTATTCATTTTTCTAATTATTTGATATTTGTATAAATATATTTTAATAGTAAAAGTTTTTTTTAAAAAACATGGTGTATGTTAGTCTGCTAGAGTATCTTACATAAAAAAGAAATTAATAGATTTACAGGCTTATGATTTGAACTAGTAGTTGATTAAATTTAATTTTTAATATAGTTCAACCCAATTGTCATTCCTAGAAGCTCTAGGGTTTAATCCAATTGTATGTGTGGAGTGCATACCCTACGGCATGTGGGTCGATTACCTCGATTGTTCGTGTGAAGGTTCATATCCAGTGCCGCGATACTTTAGGTGCGGTGCTCCGATCAAAAGAAATAATATGGAGTAATAAATATTCATTCATTTCAAGGGATGAAAATACATTTGTAAATAGTAAATCGATTAGATCAAAATGACCTGGCTGTCTATATGATGAGGTGTTACGGTATCTCACATCAAAAAATAAATAAGAAAATAAAGGGTCTATAAGTTTTTGGGTTGAATTAGAAATCAATTAGATTCAATCTTTTAATATGGTTAACACAAGTGTCTTATAGCTAACCCAAATGATCTCTATCAAATTATAAATTCTATAAAATGGTCATTTTGAACCATATATTGTAATTTCAAAATATAAGTACCATACACAAAATAAAATATTGCTCAATATGTATGTTTGCATAGACCTTTCTTATTCTATGTCATTTCCCACTTCCAAGGCTACTGCTTTAATAATAATAATAATTTTTGTTGTTGTTAATAACAACAACAACAATATATTACTAGTATATTTATTATTATTAATTTAATTCTTATTATCATTGTAGTAGCAATTTTTGCTATCAATATTTATATTATCTTTTCTATGATAATAGGAAAAGTGGTCTTCATAGCAAGACCATGATGATGGTATTGGTGAAAGTACTTATTTTTAAGTTTATTTTATTGGGCGGAGTATCAAGTGAGTGTGATCCAAATTTTTGCAAGTGCTATAGTTTATGCTATATGGTGAATGCTGCACGATTCGGAGGCGTGGATGATCCTTTTGATTTAATAGGAAGTTGTTTTTTTTTATTGTGATGACATAATGAAAACTCATTGTAGTCACACTAATCTCGTCTGCCCATGTTTGCCTGAGGACCATTATTGCCCATAAACAGAATTAATAGCATTTTTATATATTAAATTTGAGAGTTAATCTCATAGAATTGCGACAAGTGGTGAATTTACATAGCAACATTTTAACAAATCACCCGCCACCTATTAACGATTGAATGATGTGGCAATTTTAATCAAAATCTGGGTAGACCAATTTAAGTTGTATACGGAGTATATGTCTTATGTAAAGGGTCGCTATAATTTTTTTGGAAAAAAAATACTCTGTACCAGAATAGGAATAAGCATGCAGAAAATACCAAAATAAAAATGCATATTTTTTATATCTTCAAAATAGGAGGTACCAAACATTAAGAAATTCCTTAATTTCAAAAAGAAGTTATTGGCAATGCATTTCTATCGAAAGACAATGTTTGTTCTATATAGCGAGATTAAATATATAAAATTTACAAGAAAAGTCAATTGAGAAGATCATATCTAAACACAGAGGGGGTATATATCAAAAGACAATGTTTGTTTTATATATCAAGGTGTGGAGGGAAGCATGAGAAGATTTGTGACAATGAAGATTTAGGATAAAAAAAAGTAAGAAATATTGTGCAGAAAATCTAAAGTGCAATAGCTAATAAGTTTGACACTCAGTTACATGTTACAACCACATCAAACAAAATACAATTTTCAATTTGCAACTATATGTATTTTGATAAAACATTTCATATCTTGACTAGAATACTATCATGAAAAAAATTTTGGAGCACTAGCATTTTAATGTTTTTTAAAATCAATGTGGGGGAGAAGAATAATTGATTCTTAATATTTTAGAATTAAAAATTTTAATCATAGAGATTTAGGAATGCTAATTTAAGATTTTGTTTTTTAATAAAGCAAGAAAAGATAATAATTTGTTATAATCATTGCGGGGCGGGTCAGGGGGATGGAAGTTGGGATTATGCAAGAGAAGAATCCTATTGTTTAATTACTAACCCCGTCCTTGAGTATTTGTCTTGTTTGACTTTTTCCGATTAACTCTTTTCAATATTTAACTTATAATTAAATAAAATATATGTTATATATTAAGTAGATAAAATAATATTTTGAAAATGAATGATATAATAAATCAAATAAAACTAATTTTGTATCAATATCCTATATCATTTTTATTTAATTTGAGGTCAAAATTTACTAATTTTAACCAAAAAAGTCAAAAGTAGACAAATACTCAGAAACAGAGAAAGTATATAATTATAAGGTCGGAAACTTATGTTTTTAAATAAATGTAAGGAAAAAGGATCATTGGATTACTAATACTTTTTGTATTAATATATTTTGGAATTTATACATGGAGAAAAATTATAGATTTGTAGAAATACATCATTTGGAAATTTTAAATAAATTGGACATTTTTGGACATAAATTCGCTAGGTCTACAAAATTATTTTCCGAAATAATTATGGGCGTTTAATCTCGTAAGCAAGACGAATGTCTTGACATATCACACGCCATAAACGGTGCTCGGATAAATGAGAAATTAATTCTCAAAGTTGAATATGAGGGAAGAGTAAAAACCCTTGTCCCACACCAATTTTTAAACCTTTCGTATTTTCATACTTAAGTTTAGGCATTTAATTGAACTTATAGAAGGAACAAGAAGAGGACTCCTCGCGTGCCGCCGCCGTTCGTCCAGCTCGGCGTGCGTCGCGCCCGCGTCTGTGGCGTGGCGGGGCTGACTTTTTACGAGACCGAATTAAACACGCGTGGACATTTCATGATTAACGAAGTGGCATCCAATGAGCATGCATGCAAATACGAACAAAGAGTCATTCAACTCTTCGTAATCTCCGTCCAGTCCAGCGAAGAGCCAACTCCCCTCCTATAAAAGGAGGGCTTGGCTGCATGAAGAGAATACACACTCGAAAAATCTCTCTCTGCATTACTGAAAGCTTTCCGACTTCCCTGTTTCCAATCATCTTCTCCGGCGATAACTTCCCGTCGTTCTCGTTCGCCGGTGCTTTGTTCTACCGCTCTAGACTTAGCACGCTGCGGTTTTATCCTGGGAGAATATTGCCCACATTTGCTAGTGCGGGAGACGGGCAATACTACCTTAAGGAAAGCTCCGGCGACTCCGCCTTCCTAACCTATGCTTCCAGAAATCTACGCAGTTGCTGTTCGTGTTCCTCCTTCTGCCCGTCCGCATTCGTGATCCTGTCCGTACGTGTTCGAGCTCTCGAAGACTCCCTTTTTCCCTTTTATTTTTCAGTTGTAAAATCCGAACAGATTATAAGTTCAGATTATTTAATTTCTTTTTTTTCCGCTGTAATAGCGGTAATAGTCAACACATCAAACCTAGATCATTTATAAACAAAAATCAAGATCCACATGGTAGAATCGAAAAAAATTTCATCCGAAGTCGTACGTGGCACGAGTAGAAATACTAGTATACCAATGTTGTGTAGTAAATAAATACGGAGTATATGCTTGCACGTCGAATTCATTGTATTATTTGAATGGAAAAGGTAAGGATGCAATAAAATTTTCTATTTTCATTTCTATTTTCATATATAGTATCTTATGATAACGGAAATGATTAATTCCTCTTTGAAGGATGTTTCTCGTTTGTAATTTAAAATTTATTTCAAAATTAAAATTGAATAGCTTTTGCATGTCATCATATATAAACAAACCATAAATGGAGGAAAAATTGTTTTCCCTCCGTTGTGTAATATTATACTCCCTCCGTTCTAAAAAAGAGTTCTTAGTTTGACCAAGTGTAATAATAAGAAAGTGTTAGTTGACTTTCAATTTTGTTCTTGATGTGATGAGTAAAAGTAAGATGTGATGGATAGATTATTATGGAAAAAGTATGATGTGATAGGTAGAGCATAATAAAGTAAAGATAAAACTGATTTTTTAATAGAAAGTTTTGTTCGAAGTAGAAAAAATGAAAGAAGAAATGTTTTAAAAACGGAGGGAGTACTTCCTAGTAAATGCTTACTTACCTTGGTACAAACGGTCATAACAAGTTAAAGTATTTAATTATCTAACGATAACAAATAAATGTCTCTAAATATAATTAAAATGTTATCAAAATATCCAAATAAGAGCGGCATTAATCATTTTTATCTCCTAAATAAGAGTTTGATTATGTCAAGATGATAATATGGCCGCTAGTTTATTTGTACTTTCAATTTTTCCAATATGGTTAAAGTTCCACCTTGTTGACTCTAAAAAATTAAAATTTGATAAGTACTATAATACGGAGTATGAAGTAAGTACTTTTTTTTTGAAAAATGGACTAATAAAAAAAGCAAAAGAAAGTTACTATTAATAAAAAATTGGAGTAATAATATCAAGAGGAACTTATTATTATTATTATTATTATTATCATTATTATAAAATAGACTTATATAAAATATGATTTAATAGTATAAAGAAAGAGAAGGTTTCTCACATGTATTTATGTTGGAAAATTTATACAAAAAACATAAAGTAACGATAAAAAGAACAAAAAAACCAAAAGTGCAATGCTAACTTAGCTTGAAATGAAAGACTATCCGTAGGTATGTTCAAAGTTGAAAATTAAACGTGCATTAGTGAATAACTTGGGTGAACAACAGTGGAATTAGGTCAATTATTTACTACTCCCTCCGTTACTTTAAAGTTTAAACCCTTCCACTTTTGACTTTTGCCAAAAATAAGAAAGTTGTAATTTTGGTGACTTTCCAATTTTGTCTTGATGTGATGGGTAAAATAAGATGAGATAGTTTGGTTATTAGTGAAAATGGATGATGTGATAGGCAGGGTATGAAAAAGTAAGGGTAAAAGTGGTTTTGTTAATAGAAAGTGGAAGTGTTTTAGAGGATTCAAAAAAAAACGAAAGAGGAAGGGTTTTGTGGGACAGAGGGAGTAATAACAGCGAACAAAAATGTAAGGGGTTGTTGCGTTTTAAATACATATATACACCAGCATCTTTTTGTGTATATGTATGTAGGGCTATTCCCGATTAGGTCTGGACTGAAAAAATCAATCGAAACAGACCGTTCGGTCCAAACTGAACCCAAACCGAATGGATTTTGGGTCGGTCTTCAGCTCAAAAAAATTTAGGATTTCAGGTTTCGATCTGGTCTGATTCGGTCCAAACCTGAAGTGATTTAGGTCTGGGCTGATTGGACCGAATGAACTTAATAACTCCATTGGACCTAAATACATAAACTCTACTTTTAAAGTTCCATAATACACTTTGATGCTTTACTTGAATATATATTTTAATTTGTTTAATTTAAAAAGTTTTTTTTGTTAAGAATTTTTTAAAAAAAGAGTTCAAAAAAAAGTTTTCCGTTAGTTTTTTTATTCTACATAGAAGTAGTCCATGTTGTGTATCTATTTTTTGGTTGTTATTTTTTTCCTATTTGTACGCTAGAAAAATAAAAAGGATAAAATATTTTTTTGAAAGACAAACTATCAAAACCTAAAATACATTTATTGATCAAAATAATTAAAAAATACATTTTTATTCGGTCCGAACCGGTTCGGTTCTAAGTATATCGGTCCGGTCCGATCCAAACCCGAATAAATATAATTATGAGAGAAAGACCAAAGTAGGACTAAATCTATGTTTTTATTTCCGAAATAGGACTTACATTACCATACATGATCATATACATTGCTAAAAAGGTATAATAATTTGTACATCTACATTCCCACATTACAACAGTGCAAAGTCACATTACCACATTGCAAAGTCCCATTTCGAAAAAAACATGAAAGTCCTATTTTGGTACTTTTCTTTATGTTTTAGTCATTTATGGTGATTCCTAATAAATTAGGTCCGGTCTTCGGTCCGTAATTTTAATCAATTCAGTCTTCGGTCCGATTCGAATTAGTCCGGTTCGGTCCGGTCTTGGACCAATAAACACCCCTATGTATATGCATGTCCATTTTTCTTCTTTTAGATTAAATTAGCTCACTACAAAAAACTCCCGGATTTGGCACAAAATATTAGGCACGGACATTCCGTGCCTACGCCGAAAAAAAGAAAGATGACACATGGCGTGTTTCTTTTTGTGTTTTACTTTGGCTCTGCATTTGTCCGTGCCTAATTCCGTGCCAATAGCGTAAACGTTAAGACGTTAAGGGTGTTGTCGGACGGCGATTATTCTAACTAATATGCACGGATTTAGCCGTTCCAATCCCTTACCTTTCTCATAAAAGTCAAAATCGAAAAGGACAAGACTGTTTTGTCATGAAAATAGTCGTGCCTAAAGCCGTGCCTCTACCCGTAGTACATAATTTTATTTATTTAAACATTTAAATCATACTCATAACAAAAAACTTTTATCTTTTAAATATATTAAAATCGGAAGATAACAAGACTAAAATTAGAGAAGAGTACATGATACAACTTTTTTAGATGAAATAAAGAAAGAACTACAATAATAGAAAATTATAAAAACTTATCCAAATAAAATATCTACATCTATCGTCTTTATCCAAATAAAACAACTACATCCTAAAGTTTTTATACTAAAGTTTTCTACTCCCTCCGTCCTAAAATATAAGCAACACTCCATTATTTAAAAATCACGGGAACTTTTATTTATTTTTGCATTTTCATTGATTATTTGATAGAATAAAATATTCTTGTCACTACTTGTTTTGTAGAACTTTTGACGTAGTTTTTAAATATGTAATTTTTTTTATTTGTAGACCATTCTTTAAATAAAATGGATTGAAAAATTTTTGGGACGGAGGGAATATAAAATTTTTGTACTATAAAGTAGTTGGAAGTAGTTCACATTGCAAGAATTGCAGTTCACCATTTCTTTATATACGAAACCATTTCATCCAGAAACATACGGAGTATTTCAATTTCCTTACATCCATCCAGGTACGATATATTTTTGGATTTTTAATTTCATTACATTCATTCAGTAAGTGTGTGTAATATGAACTTTCATTTCAGTAAGTATGTGTGTAATATGTTTTTTTGGAGTTTTAATTTCATTTCATCCTTTACGCGAATGTTTAATATTTATACATAATTTACGTGATAAAACATCTTCTATCTCGCTAATAAATATAGTTAGTTGATCATTTATTTACAATAATGTACATTTTGTAAATTTGAATTCATTTTAATATATAGATTTGATATTAAAAGAGTTATTACAGTTAAATATTTTAAAGTTCTGAAACTAGTGACATTCCGTACTAGGCACGGCGGGTATAGTGCCAATAGCTGTGCCTAGTGAAGATTCCCTGACATGATTTGATTTTGATTCGTACCAGCGCCGTTGGCACAACTGTGGACGTGCTTTGTCCGTGCCTAAATTTTTTTTGTCTTTTCATTGATTTTAGGATATAAAATTATTCTTGTGTGATTTATTTTTTAAAAATTATAATTTTTCTAGCACTTGTAAATCAGGTACTATGTCTATATCATCTAGAAGTTGGATGTACAACAAAAATGCTTTGATTAAACGCGGTTTGACACGTGAATATCTTGATGGTGTAGAAGAATTTATTACATTTGCAAGTGCCCAAACTGAATTTCTTGATAGAGAGAAAATTCGATGTCCTTGTGGGAAATGTAAAAATATGTACTTTGTTACTGAAGACGACTTGCGTTGGCATTTATACACAGAAGGTTTTATTGAGAATTATTATACTTGGTATTGTCATGGCGAAGTATTGAATCCGTCATACTTTCCTCAGACAGTTGGCAGTTCACGTGTAGTTCCANGTTTCTGCATGGGGTAATTATGAGAACATGACTTGGGACCAACAGGTTGTGTATGATGCAATGGCACCTAATGCTTTTCCTGCATCGTCAAATTTTAATGATGTTCCGAGCTCATCGTCTCATCAACATACTGACGATATTAATACATTGTCTGATCAATTTTTAGAAGTGTTGAAGGCAGCTGACGAGCCGTTATATCCTGATTGCGATGAGAAATCGACATTAGCTGCCGTGTCAGAAATCTTGAGCATAAAGTCAGATTGGAATCTCCCAGAGGCCTGTATGTCAAG
The DNA here is from genome assembly GCA_900332095.2 of Cuscuta campestris. Taxonomy (NCBI): domain Eukaryota; kingdom Viridiplantae; phylum Streptophyta; class Magnoliopsida; order Solanales; family Convolvulaceae; genus Cuscuta; species Cuscuta campestris. Next base: position 1,207,514 of record OOIL02006718.1, on the reverse strand, counting down.
ATGGTTACAAACTGTTGGAGCGTGGTTACCAAAAGATCATAATTTACCTATATATTTTTATACTTTAAAGAAGATGATTTCTGAGCTAGGGCAAAACTGATATATCTACCATTAATTCAGCCCTTAACACTTTTTTCTCGTTTTTTCATTACCCACTCCCCTCCTCCTACTATTCTCTTTCTCCAAAGCCGTAACTCCTCCGCCCTCCTCCCTCACAACCCATTCTCCTATCAATGTCTTCAACAAGGAGCACTTCCTTCCGCAGTAGCATTCGCGGTAAGGGAAGCTTTCAGCGTTCTCACTCTCGAGCACCACCGGAATCACCATCTACCACTACCCCTCAGTCTATATTCAATGCCGGTGGCGACTTGGAGGCTGAGGTTGAGGGCGAGGGCGGAGGAGGCGGCGAAGGAGGAGACGAAGTTTCAACGGAGGCTAGTGCAGTGCCGTACGGGGATCTTCCGCGCTTGATCACTAAGGCCGAACTGAAGGGGTAATTTTTTGCATTTTATTATCTCATTTATTATTTGTATGATTATTTAAGTTTTTAATTTTTTTTCCAGCGAACAAGCTGTCCTAAACACAATTAAAGGCATAATCAAAGAAAGTTTTCATGGGCGGTGGCATACCTACACAACCGCCCCCAAGGAAGTTCGTCAGCGATGGTGGAACCTGTTTCATGTAAGTATTTCTTTTTTTTTTTTAGAAATACACTTAGATGATTTATTCTAATACTGATTTAATTTTATGACTTTATAGCTTCGTTACACCTGGTTGCCTGGGGCATACCCGGCGGACACTGAAAAAATCATGAGGAGCGCCTTTAACACCCGTGGGTCCGTATGGTTGACGAAGAGGTTCATGAATGCACGAAACAAAAATAAGAAGCCGAGTTTTGTGGGAGAAGATCACTGGGAAACGATGGTTAAGTATTGGGCAAGTCCAGATTTTCGAGCAAAGAGCGTGAGGTCGAGCAAGAACCGAAACACGGAGAAGGCAAAGCAAAGGCAATATTATGGGGGGCGTCGTTCTGTGAGCGAGCACATCAAGAAGATGGTAAGTGTTTTTCTGTAGTCTTTACTTACTTATGTCAGTTTTTTATTTAAATTTAATTGTGAATAGGAGCAAGAGGACAAAGTCGTTCCAAATCAACTCAAGGTCATTAACCGCTTGTTTGTGAAGAAGGGTTCCCAGCCGTCTCAAGAAGTTGCTAAAATCAAGGTTATTTATTTATTTGAAATGCTATTAGTAGATATTTTTTGCACAAAAATTTTAATCACATTTTAATTAGTTCTTTAAATTGTGATTTATGTAGAAAGACTGCAAGGAGAAGCTCCTTCTAAAGAAGCAAGCCGCATCCGGATCGGGGTCCAATTCTATAAGTCTTGATGATGTTGCTGAGGAAGAACTAGAAGATGACCTTGGGTTGTATGTCGAGGTGGTGGGGAACAACAAGAACCGGGTCTTCGGGCGGGGCTGTGAAGCTGGATCCTCGGGAGGCACTAGTCATGAAGACTACGCTGCCCGGCTGAAGACCGAATTGGAGGTGAAATTGGAGTAAAATTTGAAGTAAAATTTCAGGAAAAAAGTGCCGATTTAGAGAAGAAATATCATGCTCAATCCCATGATTTGTTAAGTCAATTTCAGGGATTGAAAGAGTCGGTCAATTATTTGACCCAGGGCCTCAGTTTCCAGGTTCTTCGTCCGACAGTGCAGCCCCCACGAAGTCCAAGCCCTTTGCTTCATCAACAGATGACCCCTTCTTATTATTGTGCCTCGCAACCCTTGATGTCTCCCATGCCTGTTTTTCAACAACCTACAGTCGTCCCCCAAATGCCAAACGTTCAATCAGGGGGCAGAATTCAAATAACTGTGATGTTAACAGTTTTCTAAACAATGAAAATCTGTAATTATTCATTAACATTTGTGTGTGATCTTTGTTTGGATGCTAGACATTACTTTCATTGTGGACATTAATTTTATTTTTACTTTATTATGCTGCGAGTGATTTATTACGTATTTGAATTATGGCGTGTTATGAATTATTTTTTTATTTTCGATTTTGTTTTTTATTTTTTTCAAAAACTAAGGCACGGATAAATCCGTGTCAAAATTAAATTTTTTTATTTTTTTGAAATCCAAGGCACGGTGACAAAATATTTGAATTTCAAAGTTTAATCCCCGCGTATTTGAAAATTTTGAATATTTTTGAATATTTTGAAAATTTCCAAAATAAAGGCACGGATATGGCCGTGACTAAAAAATTGAATTTCGAAATATAATTCCCCGCGTATTTGAAAATTTTGAAATTTTTTGAATATTTTGAAAAGTTCCAAAATAAAGGCACGGATATCTACGTGGCTTTTTTGGCACGGACACGTACCGTGCCTATTACAATATTTTATAAATGCTATCGGGACAAAAAAAAATCCGTGGTTTAGTCGTGCCTAAATACGAACGGGGCGATTCCCACGGGCAGATCCGTGCCTAATATCTTTAACGTTATTCTTGCAACCGTTACTTTGGAACGAATTTGTTACAAGCGACGCCGTCTCTATCGTTGGCACGGACGTGATTTCCGTGCCTAACAGTTTGGAGCTTCGAAATTGGCAGCCTTTCGTACCCGTGCCAAAATCCGTGCCTAATAGCATAGCCACAGGAAACTAAAACTGTGATCCGTGCCAAAAGCCGTGCCAATCCCGCGTTTTTTTGTAGTATAGATAAAGTTACCCTATTGCTCGATTTTTAAATAAATAGGACCTTAACGAAATACTTCAAAATGTTTGTTTTTGGTGTTTTTTAACATGAGTTAAAGGAAGTATCGTCTCAGAAGATTTTTTCATTCACGGAGTATTTCATTTTACTTTGTTAGCTAGCAATGAATATGTGACATGCGACATTAAGATTTATTTTATTAGTTTATCGATCAATCAATTAGTTTATCAATTACTCCCTACGTCGGAAATGTTCTTCCCGTGTTAAATTAATATATACTGGCTCTGTTTGGAAGAACATTTCCCCTTTCACTTTTTTCGCTTTCACCAAAACACTTTATTTTTGATTAAAATGGCTAATATATCCAAATAAACCTATTCCAATGTCAATCCATTTTGTATTGATATAATAAGTGATTTAAATGATTTGTCACTTTTTTCTTTTCCATGTTAATGATTTAATTGCAAGGTCAAATTACAAAATTAAATCCTGTAAAAGTTAAAACAGGAATTGTTTTAAAAGATGAAAGGAGTACAGAATAAGGTTTGGGATCACAAATTAATATCGGCCCGGTTCCATGGCCACTGGAATCTAGTGGCCACGGAAGACACTGCCCCCCTACGGAACTCCGTTCATTAAATTGATGATTCCTACCCAGTGGCGGAGCCAGTGAAGAATTCATGGGGGGGGCAAAAATTCATTTAATAAACAAACAAAATACATAATAGTATAATCATATCTTAATTGGTAAAGTGCAAGTAAAAATACCTTCTATTTGTGCAAAAGAGTAATAGTTGCTTGAGGCCATAGGAATTTTTTTCGAAATGCCAACTTTTGAAAGCGCTGCATAATAATTTCATCATCAATGCTTCTAAAAATTTCTTTCTTAAAGTAGCACAACAGACAATCTGATAAAAGCTCATCTCCCAAACGGTTGCGTAAATCAGTCCTGACAATATTCATCGCATAAGGACTTTTTGTTCTTGCCTGTCACACTTTGTGGAAATTTATCCATCGATGGCTTACATGGACTTTTTGTTAAGTATCTTCTCCTTATTACATCTCTAATTTTCAATGGAAAACTATTAATTAGTTTTTGTAATCCCAGATCAGCAATAATATCATCATTATAAACCACACTTTCTTTCTCTATAGAAGAAAAAGCTTCTTTTTCATTATGTCTATCACTTACAAATTTTAAATTCTTCTTTTATCTAATAACAAATTTATCCATCTCATGTCTCAAAATTTCCTGATTCACTAAAATTTCAATAACCTTAAAACAACAATTTCATATTTGTTAATCTCTAGAACTTGAAATTACATTAAGATTTATCAAATATTTAAATATCAACAAACAAACTAGAACCACGGAACAAAATAAATATTCAAAATTCAAAACATAATTTAGCAATATTTGAAAATTTCAAATATTAATAAACAAATCTCAAAATTAGATAATTAAAACTTACACATATATACCTAGACAATCAAGAAAAGATTCGAAGTTTGGATGAAGAAGCACAGCCTATTGCGCCACTGCGTTTGGATTTCTTCTCCGGTGATTGCTAAATGCCTTCGCCGTTTCTGCTATGTCTAATCCGCTACTCTCTTTTTTTTGGACAATTGGGAATTTTCGAATTTGGGCTGTTGGGCCGAATATTTGGCAGGGTCAAATAAATTTTTTTAAACCCATCATCAAAACGACGTCGTTTTTCTTTCTTTTTTTCCACCGACTGCTTCTTCTTCTTATCTTCTTCGATCGGCTACTGGAGCATCCAAGCATGACTTGCGTCGCTGCGACAATCGGGGGGGCAAATCCGGCCTCCTATTTCGCCGGATTTTCGATCGGTTACCCTATTCTTATTTTGCCGGATTTTCATCGGGGGCACTTGCCCAGGCGTGCCCCCCCTCCCCCCGCACCTGTTCCTACCCCCCTAACCCCCGGTAAATCCCCGCCAAGTCCCGACTCGTGAGCATAATTGACTTTAAAGTCAAAAGTTTTGACTTTATGCTTACAAGGTGCAATTGATGTAGGTGAGTGATGAGTTTGGGTCGGGACTTGGCGGGGGGTTACCAGGGGTAGGAATTATCAATTTTATAAACGAAGTTCCGTAGGGAGGCAGTGGCTTCCGTGGCCACTGGATTCCAGTGGCCATGGAACCGGGCCGAATTAATATAGGATTACCTCATCATGAATGGTAGGTGTGCATTTATAATGTTACCCAGATAATTCATATCCATACTTTATTTAAAAAGACATGGAGTCAATATTGTATTTTCCCGCCCAAAGACAATGACTATTACATATGGTAATGTGAAGTTAAAATGGTAAGTGTCCGAAATTATAGTAATATAAAATTTACGTTTTATAAGTATAATTATTATATTATATTTATAATAATTAACTGTCATAATTATTTAAAATTGCCATTTTTAAAGTAAGGAAATTAAAATCTGGAAATTGCCATTTTTAAAATTTTACTCCTTTAATGATAATAATTTAAAAGTATTATATTTAATAAGACTGATTATTATTAAAAATGGTAATAATGTAGACCGACGTAATTACGAATTAAATAAAAAAGGTATAGTAATTTCTCGATTTTTATTTCCTTACTTTAAAAATGGTAATTTCAGTCTTATTTTTTCTCTTTTAACTATAAAAATTTAAAAGTATTATATTTAATAAGACTGATTATTATTAAAAATGGTAATAATGTAGATCGACGTAATTACGAGTTAAATAAAAAAGGTAACTCATTAATAGGCATGTTTAAAATTGGAAAGCGTAAGTTTAAAATTGGAAAGCGTAAGTTTTTATTACCATTTATAGCGTAAGTTTTATTACCATTTATAGCGTAAGTTTAAAATTGGAAAGCGTAAGTTTTTATTACCTTTACCATTTAAACTTGCCTATAATTAAATTTTTAACTATAAAAATTTAAAAGTATTATATTTAACTGTAATTTTAAATTGTCTAAAATTATACTAGCAAGAAAGGTAAGTTTAAAATTGGAAAGCGTAAGTTTTCATTAAAATTGAAATCTTACGTGTGATTTTAATTATAGTAATTTAAATTAAAATTGTATGTTACGTGTGATTACCGTGTCAAATTAATTATAGTAATTAAATGTTAATTACCGTGTCAAATTAATTATAATAATTAAATGTTAATTACTGTGTCAAATTAATTATAGCAATTTTAATTATAGTAATTTTAATTACAATTGTATATTACGCTATTAATGAAATCTAATATTACGTGTGACTACATAATTGTATATTAATTACCATGTCAAGTTAATTATAGTAAATTTAAGTATAGTAATTTTATAATAGTAATTTTATAATGGCTATATTTTAAATATAGTGGCTATATTTTATAATGGCTATATTTTACTATATTTTAATTATAGTATTTTTAATCAAAAAAGGTAATAATTAACCAAAGTATTAATTATATAACCGTGTGACTATATAATTATATACTCTGTATTAATTACCGTATCATTTTAATTATAGTAATTTTAATTATAGAAATTTTAAATATAATAATTTAAATAATTTATATATTGTAATAGTAATTGATAAGTATTTAACGATGGTAAGAAATTAAAGTATATGAAATTATAGTAATATAAAATAAACTATAACTACTGTAAAACTTAAATATCCTTTATATTTATATATATCCTTTATATGTAAAGTCCTTGTGGGCATTTTGGGCTTTACACATCCCAATCGTGTGTCACTGTATTTTTTTCCCGTCTATTTCCGAAAAATCCTCTTATTAGTATATCATTCAATTAGTCATATTTCCATGCCTCTAGCTAAAATCATTTCTAAGAGGATAAAGATCTCCTCTACACTTCATTCGGTTCAGACTTTTCACCAAAACTCAGAAGTCATTTATCGCCGCCCACCGCATCGCCTAAATCTGCAGTATCCTTTATTCCTCTTCTTCAATTTCAATTTTGAGGGTTATTTTAACATTTCAAGTATTGGCCGTAATTTGGTTAATTAAATAGTATGTTGATGTTGTTCATAATTTTTTTTTAGAATATATTATGTTTTATTTTCATGATCAACCCTCTTTTTAAACACCAATTTGATTTTATATATCTCTAAGCACCGATGCATATATTTCATCTTTTTTCCTTTCTGATAGAATTTGGGATGAGTATGGACAACTGGATTTGGGAATAAGACACTTGGGTTGAACCACATTAAAAGATTGAATCCAATCGATTTGTTAGTTCAACTCAAGGGCTTATATACCGGTTTATTTCCTCTTCAAGTTCCGATGTGGGATACTCTTTAACACTCCCCCTCAAGTGGACAACCGAGCCATTTTGAATCTAACCGGTTGACCACTTGCAAATGGACTCCCATCCCCTTAATTTTTTTTTTTTTGAGTGCCAACACCTAAAGGACCACGAGCTGTTGGGTATGAACTTCCAAACAAGCAATCGTGTTAACGGGCCACAGGCCGTTGGGTACATACTCCATACGGACAACTAGAGGTGGCAATCGGATCAACCGGATTGGTTTCGGGTTGGATTTTTTCGGTTCGGATATCTTTCGGTTATACGATATAATCGGTTCGGTTCGGTTCGGATCGGTTAAATTTCGGTTCGGATTTGATTTCGGTTCTATAAATTTTTCGGTTCGGTTTGGTTTCGAGTCAGTTCAGATACGGTTCGGTTATAAATCGGTTCGGATAGATTTCAGTTCGGATACAATTTGAGTCGGATATATTTCGGTTTCGGGTCTAGTTCGGTTCGGATATATTTCGGTTTCGGATCAAATATATTTTGGATATATATTATTTTCTAATTAAAATTTAACTATCCGTGTTTCTTTTTATGTTTTATCACATTTATCAATCTATCATCAATTCAATACCTCATATTATTTTATATTTTTTTCTAGTTATATTATCTCTACCCTAAATAATCTTCCCTTTTTGACTTTTTAGTCATATTTTACAAATTTGGACTACAAATTATGAAAACATATATATTTAATTATGATATAAATTTAATATAATTAAATTGATTTTAAAATTTANTATCAAATTTTTCTCACATCTACTATTATACTTATGTATATAAATGAAAGGATAAAAGATAAATTCGAATAGTCTTATGTTCCATTTGAATATAATTTGGTAAAAATTGAGTAAAATTGGGTGAAATTTAGTGAATTTTATTCAATTGAGTGCAAAATTTGTAAATTATTGAGTATATTTGGTTGAAAGTAGAGAAAATTAAATTTAATAGAGTCAAATATAATTAATTTTACACCTAAATGTAATGGTGTAGATCAAATTTGAAAATGATAACAGTAAAGGCTGCCGCTAGAGAGTCTTTTCAAAATGCTAACACTAGCATCTAATTTTATTAACTAATATTGAGTGAATTGGTTTGAAACTAATCAAACTAACGCTCAAATCAATAAAATTTATTGTAATGAGATGAAATTAGGATAAAATTTAGTTATTCCATACAATTCATCATATATTTCTTTCATCCCAAAAAGAATATCATACTACACTATTTAAAAATTACGAAAATTTTATTTGTTTGTGCATTATCATTTATATGTATACTTTAATTTCTACATATAATAAATTTAAGGCATAAAATTTTGTACTTTTTTTCAAGAAGATAATCCATTTTATGAGGGAATGAGCAAGTAATGTAATTAGTTCAAATGGTAAAATAAAAGTAAAAATTTAAAAATATAATATGCTTATTGAAAGGCAAACATAGTTCTGAATTTATCGTTTTAGTTCTAATTGGGTTCGGATATTATCGGTTTCAGATCTAATCGGTTTCGGATTTTATCGGGTTCGGATCTAATCGGTTTCGGGTTTAATCGGTTCGGATATTATCGGTTTCGGATCTAATCGGTTTCGGATTTAAATCGGATATGAATTATTTAGTTCGGTTTCGGTTCGATTCGGATCATTTCGGGTTTTCGGTTATAGATCGGATCTTCATTTTTCGGGTCATTCCGGTTTTGGTTTCGGATATTTCGGTTCGGGTAATCGGTTCCGGTTCTGTTTTGCCAGGTCTACGGACAACTGGGTTAAAGACTAACGGGCCGCTAGGAATGAACGTCTAGACGGATACCTTGACAAACGAGGTGGGCCAAAACCTGCTCCGATACCATGATAGAATTTGGGATGAGTATGGACAACTGGATTTGGCAATAAGACACTTGGGTTGAACCACATTAAAAGATTGAGTCCAATCGATTTGTTAGTTCAACTCAAGGGCTTATATACCGGTTTATTTCCTCTTCAAGTTCCGATGTGGGATACTCTTTAACACTTTATGATATTTTTTTCCATTTCAAATTCAAATATTAAAATTCCAATATTTATCTAGTGCCTTTAATTTTTTTACTATGTAAAACTGCATTTATGTAGATGTACGCATCATATTTTTCTCAAATCCATTATTTTGTTTGTTTGTGGACTTGCATGATGCATCTTGATAGATTTAGAATAATTGGGAAAATAATTCTGTATATTGTGTGTCATATGAGATGTACAAGGCTAAGTATATATAGGAACCCACAGACCGGGAACTCTAAACAGATAAGGAAACAAACTCTACAAGGAAACCAAACTCTACAAGGAAAAGAAATATATCAGGAATAGGAAACAGTATATGCTTAATTATACTTATTCATAATTCCTAAGACCCCCCTCAAGTTGGAGCATGGAGTAGTGAAATGCCCAACTTGGGAAGAAGAGTCTTCAAATGTGACTTTCCCAGAGCTTTGGTGTGTAAATCTACTAGCTGTTGAGTGGTAGGGACATGTTTTGTCTGAATGACACCACGTACCAACTCATCCCGAACAAAATGACAATCAACCTCGATGTGTTTAATTTGTCCGTTCATGAAAAACAAGATTCGCGGCAATGTGAAGTGCTGCAGTCACAGCAGATAGTCATCGGGTCTGTATGGAGTATACCGAGAGACCGAAGCAACCCATTTAGCCACTTTAACTCACATGTAGTGACTGCCAACGCCCGGTATTCGGCCTCAGCAGAGGACCGTGCCACAGTAGTTTGTTTCTTTGTCTTCCAAGAAACAGGTGAGTCCCCAAGCTGAACAAACCACCCTGTAAGTGACCGTCGCATAAGTGGGCAGGCTGCCCAATCCGAATCACACCACCCAGTCAGGTGTAAATTATTTGTAGCGGACAGCAGTATTCCTTGCCCAGGACAATCCTTTAGATAACGAACCACACAAAGCGCAGCGTGCCAGTGATCGTCTCGTGGTTCTTTCAGAAATTGTGCCAATGTATGTACTGCATATGATAATTCTGGTCGAGTAACAGATAAATAAACCAAACGGCCCACAAAAAGCAAATTGTTTAATTGGATGCATCTTTAAAATTCAATTGTCTATTTTCTTTTTGGTACACTATTGTTTATATATCTAATGCATCATTTTTAAATGAAAAGATGTGGGCATTTGATTCAATTTTTGTCCTATTTTGTTTGTGCTTTTTGTTTGAGAACTTGCATGATGTATCTAATTTTCTTTTATGATGCAATTTGTTTTCGCATGTACTCGTATCTATTCATGAGCACAACTTATTGATTTTTTGCTAATTCCTTTATTTTTTGTGTACATTGCTACTTTTATTTTCTTTCTTATTTTTTACTTTTGGTTTGTTTTTTTCTGATTTTGGTTGGAAATTTAAGGCTTGACATGGGCAGTTTTCTTATTTTAATTTTTCTTCTTCTTTAACTTTTTGCTACTTTTTTCTATTATATATTGTGCATTATTATTAGAATCGAGGAAATGCATTAAAATTAAAAAGCAATGCATTCTCGAGAACAACGTAAAGGATAATTCAGTTTTTTAGATAATGACTATTCATTTTGTTGTAGTGCATTCTTAGAATCAAAGCTGATGCATCTGTGTTGAAATTCTTCTTACACAAATTTAATGCATTTGTGTATTCTAGATAGTGATCGATTTTTCTTGCAAACGGTGATGCATTTTAAAGGTTTCGTCAATTCATTTTGTTATAGTGCATTCTCAGAATTAAAGTTGATACATCTGAGGTGAAATTCTTTTTACACAAATTTGATGCATTTGTGTATTCAAGAGAGTGCTTTTTTTTTTTGCAAACGGTGATGCATTTTAAATGTTTTGTGATACGTTTCAATTTGGTTTATATAAAGAAACATTGAGTGATGCATATTTTAAGATGTTAAAATGTGTATTTGAGTGGTACAAGTGCAAGATATGAATCTTTTAGAAAAATAAATGATTGCCTATTAGCTCAAGTGGAAGAGTGGTATGTACTACCAATGTGGGTTCGAATCCCGCATAGGCAAACTATTAGTTAAATCTATATTACACTTGTTCTAAATAAAAATTAATAGAATAAAACTTAAATATCAAATAACAATGCATTTGTTGGTCATTATTGTGCATTCAGCATTCATTCTCCAAAAAGGTGAAATCGCTCACCGCAGGCGCCCCTCACCCCCGACCCGACGGGAATGTGAGAGGGGGTAAATCACGGTGACCCAAGCACAACACTTAGCTAGACCATATCCTAGTGCGCACCAGAGACTCCTCCCATTTTTCAGAGGTGGTCGCCTCCACAACGGTCGCTGTCAGGTTTCGATCCTTGGTCATTCTCCAAACTTCACCAAGTGCTTGCCACTTGGGCTACCCGTGCAGGATGGGTGTTGCCGTTGAGGGTACCAAACTAACCAAAGCAGATAAGGGAAATTTTGATTCATTACTGATAGTAAAAGGTTGATAGATAAACTTCTTCATTAAATAGGGTTAAAAGGAAAGTTTGATTAGTTACGGATTCCTTTGAATTTTTCCAATGCCTAATTTAACCCTAAAGGCTATTACTCCCTATATTAGTGGATTGTCACGATTCCCTTCTTTATCAAAATTGGATCGGTCAGCAACATTTATATTTAATCTAAGCCACACAATACATCACATTTAATGGATGAGATTTATTCTCATTCATATATATATATATATATATATATATATATATACATATATATATATACGTTTAATAGCGAGAAAGGTAATAACCAATAAAGATAATAATTAAATGTCATTTTTAAAGTGTCTGAAATTATACTAGCAAGAAAGGTAATAATAAAAAATGATAATAATTGACCACGTTATTAATTATATAATCGTGTGACTACATAATTGTATATTAATTACCGTGTCAAATTAATTATAGTAATTTTAATTATAGTAATTTTATAATAGTAATTTTATAATGGCTATATTTTAATTATAGTGGCTATATTTTATAATGGATATATTTTACTATATTTTAATTATAGTAATTTTAATCAAAAAAGGTATTAATTAACCAAGGTATTAATTATATAGCCGTGTGAGGTGTGACCACATAATTGTATACTCCGTATTAATTACCGTATCATTTTAATTATAGTAATTTTAATTATAGTAATTTTAAATATAATAAATTAAATAATTTAAATATACTAAAAGTAATTTAAATTCGTTATAGCACTTTAAAAAATGAATAATTTTTTTAATCCCGTATGGAAAAATCATATTATAAATACATTCATTTACAAAGCTTTCATAGCCATTACATTTATGATGAAGCTATGAGCAGTTAATGTTGATGAAGCTACGAGTAGTTGGGTTTATCACAGGTTTCCGTAACAGTAATCCAACATGTTTTAGTCATGGACAATTCTATGTTGCAGTTTCAAGAGTAACTTATTATAGTGGGTTGAAAATTCTGATATGCAATGAAGACAATATTCCCACAAATTATACAAATAATGTAGTCTATAAAGAAGTCTTTCGAAATTTGTAAATCAGTGATGTTTTGTACCTTAAAATAATACTCCGTATAATCTATATATTCTATAGCATCACATTTTTTATCAATGAAAAATAATTTAAATTTAATAACATAAAAATGAATCGTGCAACGCACAATTGTGATACTAGTAAGCTTCAAACACTACTTATGTAAACATTTGTTACACCATAGCCTAAAAAGAAAAATAATTATAGTTGCATTTACAGTTTGTTTGTTTGATAAGAGCACAAGTGCAAAAAGTTTTTTTTTTTTACATTAGGGGAATTTTCCTTGCATTTTCCGCTCATACGTGTAAGGCACATATGGTACGTGGTGAGTGTTGAAATGGTAAGTGTTGAACGTTAAACTATATTACCACAACGGCTGCCCGACAACATCATCATCCACAACGGCTGCCCGACAACATCATCATCTTCGTTCCCGGTAAAAAATTTGCTCCACCATCAATTTAATTTTTTCCAGATCATTTTCTTTGGGCAGCGATCAAATGTCTTCCCAGCCTATGTCTTCTTCTGTAATCTTTTTTTGTTTTTTAATGAAGATATTTTTTTTCGTTTTCAAATTGTCTTAAACTCACTTTTATTTTCGACATCACTGCAAGGATATTAAACATTATGATCATTATTTTTTATGGATAAAAAGCTCAATGCAAATTTCACTTACAATTAATAATATGATCACAAATAAATTCGAAGGATAACTAAAAATTAATTTAGAAGGTAAAAATGTGTTCAAAAAATTATTGCTAGGTACCCTTTATTTAGAAATAATGACGTCGGGGTATCTCTAGTTTTTAAAATATACCACGAGGTATCCTACAATATTGAAAAATTAACTCAGGGTGATTTTCCATCCATATCTCCGTTTGCTACAACTACATCCGTCATTTCTTCATTATCATCATCATCATCATCCTATCTTCATATTCGCCCCAGCCTTCAATCACCATCTTCTTCTTTTTTCTTTTTCCTTTTCTTCTTTTTTTTCCTTTTCTTCTTCTTCCTCCAATCCAGCGCCCCACCCCACCCTCTCCCTTAATTTTCTTCTTCTTATTTTTCTATTATTTGTTAAAATATTGGAATAATAATATTGCTCCTTGAATTATGAAGTACATGATAGAGTATATATAGGAGAGACTCCTAACACAACTAGGAATAGAGAATGGAAACTAACTAACATACAACATCTACTACAAATAGGATTAGGAAGCTGACTAATAATGAAACACTACCATAACCAATACTACAAGAAGTA
>OOIL02006718.1:1129245-1192572 GCA_900332095.2 Cuscuta campestris | reverse complement strand
GGGGGATGTTAGACAATAATACTAATAGTACTTCTTGTAGTATTGGTTATGGTAGTGTTTCATTATTAGTCAGCTTCCTAATCCTATTTGTAGTAGATGTTGTATGTTAGTTAGTTTCCATTCTCTATTCCTAGTTGTGTTAGGAGTCTCTCCTATATATACTCTATCATGTACTTCATAATTCAAGGAGCAATATTATTATTCCAATATTTTAACATTATTAATATTATTTAAAATTAATTAGTAATTTCACACCCTAAAAAGGTAGTAAATTTATTACTCTAAATAGTGATAAATATCAAGTAGGAAATAAGAATAAGAATACAAGAAGAAAATAATAATAATAAAGAAATAATATTTATAATAAATACTCACTCTGTTTCATAAAACCCTTTTCCTTTCGTTTTTTATCAATTCTTTAAAACACTTCCACTTTCTATTAAAAAAACCATTTTTACTCCTACTTTTTCATACCTTATTGATCACATCATACTTTTTCAGTAATAACCAAACTATCACATCTTACTTTTACCATCATATCAAGGGCAAAATTGGAAAGCCAACCAATATTACACTTTCTTTATTTTGGCCCAAAGTCAAAATGGGAATAGTTTAAAGGAACGGAGGGAGTAATTAAAATTAATAATAATTAGTGTTTTTTCAAAAAAAAGAGTAGTACAACTACAAATTCTTTTAACAATAATAATAATTAATAGGAAAAATTACCCAAAATAATCCCAACTTTACCCGGTCTTTCAAAAATAATCCCACATTTCACTGTGATGCATAATAATCTCAACTTTACTAAAATTTGCCAGTTTTGGGTCGCCGTTAAGTTTCTAACGGAGGGTTAACAAGAAATGCCCGTTTTAGGCAACAAAATGAAAGTTTGGATTATTTTTGATGAATTTTAATTTTTTTTATTTTTTTTTTAAATTTTTCATTTAATTTTTTTAAAATACTTTCTGCCTCCATCATCATTTCTTTTTCCTTTTCTAAAGATTAGTCTTAGTTTAAAAAATATAAAAAATAGATATAAAAAATGAAAAAATGAGAAATGTAACTAAAATGATACGAAGTACAAAAATAATAAAATAAATAAGGTAATCAATGGAAACTAACTTGAAATTGGTAAAAGTAAAATAAAAATATACGGGTGGATTTTCATATTTTGTGCATTATACAAAGTATTAACATATCACTTTTTTTTTTAGAAAAAATAATCTACAATAATTCCAACTTTACTGGACGACTTGTGCTTTTAAAAAATAAGTAGTACATTCAGACTCCGTATAGTGTGTAAAATGTTAAAACCTACCACTCCGTATATATTTATTTTATTTCTTACCAGTTTCTGTTTAATTTCTATTGATTACATTATTTATTTGATTAATTTTGTAAGGTTTTAGTTATTTTTCTCATTTTCATTATTTTTTATATCTATTTTTTTCTAAGGTAAGAATAATCTTTAAAAAAGAAAAAGAAATGGAGGTTGAAAGTAATTCAAAAAATTTAAATAGAAATTTCAAAAAAATTAAAAAATAAAAATTCATCAAAAATAATCCCAACTTTCATTTTGTTGCCTAAAACGGGCATTTCCGTTAACCCTCCGTTAGAAACATAACGGCGACCCAAAACTGGCAAATTTCAGTAAAGTTGGGATTATTATGCATCACAGTGAAATGTGAGATTATTTTTGAAAGACTGGGTAAAGTTGGGATTATTTTGGGTAATGTTTCCTAATTAACATCATTATTTATATTAAAAATAATTAGTAGTGGTAATACTCTATTTATACTAATAATAATTATTACTGCATATTTAGCACTATTTATACTCCCTCCGTCCTAAATCGACCTTCCCGGTTTGACCTGAGCCCATTTTTAAGAGAGTGTAAATTATGCTTTGACTTTCCTAAAATGTCCCCCAATCATCCTTGTCTAGAGAAAACAATGAAGATAAGATTTCATCTAAATACAAATCCCCAGTTGTGAGTTAACCCTGAAAATAATACAATCACATCCAACAACTAAATCTAGAAGATGAAAAAGGTAAAACTGAATAATTTATGTTTTAGATTTGGGTTAAAGTCCAACATGACCAGGGACCACCATCAAGAAAATGGAGAGGAAAAACTCTTTCGTATGGCAACCCAGAGGAGGAGCCTAATTTCCGTTCTACGACCACCATTGTTGGAGCTTGGATATTTGACATTGGTTCTGCGCGTGCATTTTACGGAAGCCCCGTTTCAAGATCTGACACTGAATCTACCAGATCTACTCCCGATCCCCCACTCCCACCGCGTCAGAGGAAGAAGAAACTATTTCATTTCAAAAAAAATGAAGAGGTGATAAGGACCCTTGGAGAACAAGGAACGAGAAACCCTAGACAGCAACAAGGGTTGCTTCTGGGGAGTTCCGTCCGTGCAAGAAGAAAGAGAGAGAAGGAGTTCTACTCCCTCCGTCCCAAATTATTTGCCACATTTGTATTCCCGAAGTAAAATATCAAGTTTTTTCAATTCATTTTATTTACATATTGGTAAAGAAATAAAAAATAAAATTTACATATAAAAAAACTACATGAAAAGTTCTTCGAAATGAGAGGTGTCAAGAATATTTTATTTTATCAAATAATCAATGAAAACGTCGAAATAAACAAAAGTTCCCGACACTGCTGAAAAAGCAAATGTTGTGAATATTTAGGGACGGAGGTAGTACTAAACTAAATCTTTGTATTATTGCCTGGGTAACAAAGCAAGGGGTGTTCCCTATATATATTGGTAGAGAAACCCTAATCCTAATCCTGTCGGTTCAAGAAAAGCGTCAAGGGAAAGAACCGAAAAGAAAACCCTTGAAGGGACTTATAATTCGTCCACCTAAAAAAATACTAAAGTACAAATATAAAGTAAACATAAAAATTATTAAACGTAATCCTCGTAACGTTGAGGTCGTCGTGTGTTCCTCTTCGGCCGTCCGGTCTGTTGGACTTCTTCACGTTCCTCTTCACAATCTGCATGGTCTTCACGTGTTGTAGGAATAGCATCATGGCCCGTATCCGATAACTCCTCGTGCAACGTTAGGCTCGTATCAACTCCCCCGGGGTTGAGAACGGCCTTGTCCTCAAGGTCGAGATCTGGAAAATGTGTGCGTAAGTGTTCGATGGGCTCCCATGTGGTCAGTGCACCGCCATCATCGGACCAACGAACGAGGCATTGTTCTTGTAGTTTGCCGTTGTCAAGCACTGTACGGCGCATGCCAACAGAAAGAGGTACTGCCACCTCGCGTCCACGCAACAGATCAGCCGGTAGGGAAGGACTAGGCAGCTGCTGGTGGCCGGAGACAAATGGCCGTAATAGAGAGACGTGGAAGACATCATGGATGCGGCAGCCGTCGGGGAGGCGAAGGCGATATGCTACTGGACCAATGCGCTCGATCACCTCAAATGGCCCATAATAACGCCGAGCAAGTTTGGATGAACGTGGACGGGCGAGAGAGTGCTGGCGATACTGTTGTATCTTGAGAAGGACTTGGTCGCCCACCTGAAAAGTGACGTCCCGACGGTGTGAATTGGCCCTTTCGCGCATTTGTTGTTGCATTTTTGTGAGATTTGTGCGAATATCCTCCAGAACTTCTGCCCGCTCCTGCAACATTTCAACGACAGTGGCCGTGCGAGCATGTGTGGACAAGGTTGGGAATAGGTGCGGAGGTTGCCGACCGTACAAAGCTTGGTAGGGGGACATGTTGAGGCCGGCATGGTGGCTGCAGTTAAGGGCTAATTCTGCCCAAGGAAGGAGAGTAGCCCATCGATGTGGTCGCTCGAAAGTAAAAGCCCGGAGATATTGTTCGAGACCACGGTTCATGACCTCCGTCTGGCCATCGGTTTGCGGATGGTATGCAGTGCTAAATTTGAGCGCGGTGCCACTACATTTCATCAACTCCCGCCAAAATGTACTCATAAATATGGCGTCCTGGTCAGAGATAATTGTTACGGGAAACCCATGATGTTTCACCACAATGTCGGTGAAAACGTGTGCTGCTTTCTGTGCATCAAAGCCAGTGGGGAGCGGACCAAAATGAGCATATTTAGAGAGACGGTCTACTACGACCATAATGACCGTGAACCCACGCGACCCTGGTAACCCTGTGATGAAATCCATTGATGCGGAGTCCCACACGCGCTCGGGAATAGGAAGCGGTTGTAGCAGGCCGCCCGGCTTTTGTGTTGAGTACTTGGTCGTTTGGCATGGTACACAAGCCGCTATATACTGCCGAACATCACGACGCATGCCCCGCCAGTAGAAGACCTCTGCAAGCCGTTTGAAGGTGCAGTCTACCCCTTGGTGACCCGCCAGGGGGGTACTATGAAACTCATGGAGTAGTGTTTGGCGTAGTGGTGACTCGCAGCTGATGTAGAGGCGGTGTTTATAATACAACAGCCCGTTATGGAGCGTGATGTGCGGGGTTGCGGTTCCTTGCTGTATGGCCGAACGCAGGGACCTGCAATCAGTGCATTGGTCATTATCTCGGCGTAGATCCTCCAATAACAGTGGTAGCGGCTGGGCGTAGGCCATAAAGAGTTTGGCCAAGTCATTGGTAAGGGGAGGATCGGATGATTCACGGCGTGAGAGGGCGTCAGCGACTCGGTTGGAAGCCCCGGGTTTGTATTCTATTCGGAACTTGAACCCCATTAATTTCCGTATGTAGAGTTGCTGTTCTGGAGTTTGAATCACCTGACCAAGGAGATCTTTTAAGCTGCGTTGATCGAATTCTCAGCCAAGGAGGTACTGACGCCATTTTTGCACTGATTCTACGATGGCGTATAACTCCTTGTGGTATGTTGATGCAGCGCGACGGCGCGGACCGAGTTTTTTACTGAAAAATGCCAGGGGGTGTCCGCGTTGGAGGAGTACGGCTCCAATTCCTACATCCGAAGCATCAGTCTCGATGTAGAAGGTTTGGCCAAAATCCGGGAGCTGGAGGACAGGTGCCGTGACCATTGCTTGTTTTAATTGGGTGAAGCTAGATTCTGCCGCATTATTCCATTGGAAGCTATCCTTCTTCAAGAGATCTGTGAGAGGTGCAGCGAGCATGGCATACCCCGAGACAAACCTCCGATAGTAACCAGTGAGGCCTAAAAATCCACGAAGCTGCGTGACTGAGGTGGGCCGCGGCCATGCCATCATGGCTTCAATTTTGGACGGATCGGGTTGCAAATTTCCAGCCGTGACCACATGTCCCAGATATTCAATTGTAGTTTGGCAAAAGGAACACTTCGATAGCTTGACAAAGAAGGAATTATTCTGCAATGTTTGGAGAACCACTCGCAGGTGTTCGGCATGGCTGTCAAGCGTGGGGCTGTAAATTAAAATATCGTCGAAAAAGACGATGACAAAGTGCCGTAGATATTCCCGAAACAAGTCATTCATAGCCGCTTGGAATGTCGACGGGGCGTTTGTAAGACCGAAGGGCATGACGAGAAACTCATAGTGTCCCTCATGCGTTCGGAAAGCCGTTTTAAAGATATCCGCGTCATGCATTCGGATTTGATGATAGCCCGACCGTAAATCCAGTTTGGTGAAGACCCGTGCGTGCCCCAACTCGTCGAAAAGCTCATCGGTAGTGGGAATAGGAAAATGATCTGGGATGGTAACGGCATTGAGGGCGCGATAATCCACGCAAAAACGGTACGACCCATCTTTCTTTCGAACAAGTAAAACTGGAGAGGAGAAGGGACTACGACTGGGGCGAATCAAGCCGTGTTCGAGCATGTCACGGACTTGTCGTTCGATCTCCGTTTTCTGGAAGTAGGGGTAACGGTAGGGTCGAACATTGACCGGTTTGGCTGCGGGCTCCAAATGGATGCGGTGATCCCATGTCCTGGCTGGTGGCAGATTCTGTGGAAGCTGAAAAACAGCCCTATGCTCCTCCAAGGTCGTATGTACCAGGGCTGGGATGTCGGGGGGAAACACAATTGCATCTGTCGTTGAAGACTGGTGGGGGCTCTCCATGGCTACTAATTCAAAAAATTGCAAGGGTATATGGGCGGCCAAGGAGCACAGCTGCCCAAACGAGATAGGACGCGGTGATGTCGCATTGCCCCGGAGTGTGATTTGCGACCCGTTCCAACAAAAATCCATGGTCATATTTGCATAATCATGGCATACCTTCCCCAATGTTTGAAGCCACTGAACACCGAGGACAACATCGGGCCCATGGATTTCCAAAAGAAATAAGTCAACTTCAAAAAGAGTACCTTGTAACAACAGCGGCGTGCGTGGGCAGGAGTATGCGCAACGCAGCGAGTCCCCGTTTCCTACATAGACGCGAAACGGGGGAACTGGATGAAGTACCAAGGCCAAGCGCTCTGCCACCGCCGGATGGACAAAGTTGTGCGTGCTACCCGAGTCCAAAAGGACATTCACTTCCTGGTTATTGACGGATCCGACCAGCTTGAGAGCCCGTGGGCTCGGACTACCGGCCAAGGAATGCAGACTGGAAACGTCGACTAAGATGACCGCATCGTCGACCTCCGGAGGACTGTCTAATTCGACCTCATTGGAAGGGTCGTCGTCATCAGGCCCCATGTAAGCGAGGAAACGACTCTTACAATTGTGACCGGGTGTCCACTTTTCCTCACAGTACCAACACAACCCTTTTTTGCTCCGTTCATTCTTCTGTGCTTGTGTGACCTTGATGATAGGCAGCGGCTGTGCTGGGGCAGGTGTGGTAACCTGCGTCCATGTGGTGGTCGTGGGTGGGCTGACTTGCGTGACTCCCGAGGACCCCAGGCCCGGCTGACGGGTAGGCCATGGTCGGCGGAAGGCAGAAGAATCCTGGTGAGTTGCTGACAATTCTCTGGCCAGTCCAAAAGCCTCTTGAAGAGTTTGGGGATTACGCAAATTAACTTCTCGTTGTACTGGTTGACGTAACCCCAAAACGTACATGGCAATTAGCGTTGGTTCCGGCACACCGGCGATCTTGTTGAGGATGGTCTCAAAAGCGGATTGGTAGGCCAGGACCGAAGTGGTCTGATGCAATTTAGAAAGTGATCCAATGTAATTCTCATAATAATCCGGGTCAAAGCGTTGCCGTACGGCAATCAGAAACGCTTCCCAACTCGTGCCACAATTATTGGTTTGGTAGTAACGAAACCAATCCGAGGCTGGGTAATCAATGAGCATAGCAACCAGTTGTAATCGTTCACCCTCGGGCGTGAGAAAATAATCGAAATAAGTTTGAATCCGGAAGATCCAACCGGCCGGATCGTCCCCGTTGAAGCGTGGTGCCTCCACGCGCATGCGTGGAATAGCCTCGGTGTTGTGCCCACCGTTAGGAGGGCGGTTTGGTGGTGGTCGCCACCCCGTGCCGGGAGGTCGGTTCCAGCGAGGCTCGCCATGCGGAGCTGTTGCGGCTAAAGCCGCTACTTGGCCTTTCGTCGTCTGGAGTTCTGCGCTGAGGTTGTTGATGGCTTGTAGCAGATCGTCCATGGTGATGGCACCTTGGGCCGGCGTCTCAGGTGTTGGCATAGACATGAGAACGGCAATGAAAGCACCAGATGATAAGGACCCTTGGAGAACAAGGAACGAGAAACCCTAGACAGCAACGTGGGTTGCTTCTGGGGAGTTTCGTCCGTGCAAGAAGAAAGAGAGAGAAGGAGTTCTACTAAACTAAATCTTTGTATTATTGCCTGGGTAACAAAGCAAGGGGTGTTCCCTTTATATAATGGTAGAGAAACCCTAATCCTAATCCTGTCGGTTCAAGAAAAGCGTCAAGGGAAAGAACCGAAAAGAAAACCCTTGAAGGGACTTATAATTCGTCCACCTAAAAAAATACTAAAGTACAAATATAAAGTAAACATAAAAATTATTAAACGTAATCCTCGTAACGTTGAGGTCGTCGTGTGTTCCTCTTTGGCCGTCCGGTCTGTTGGACTTCAATCTATGCTCATTGTTGAAGATATAATAAGAAAATGAGGAATAAAATTGCTGGTAGTGCTCCGATCTGAAATAAAGCAGTGAAGGATCTCTGCCGTCGTGGGGCTCCAGGTTCCGTCACCGCCGAGAAGACCCAGATACGGAAGATGAACAGAAGCTTTATCTCCATCAAAATCTCTACATATCTAGTCGGATTTGTTAATAGTATTTTATTTATAAAAAGGACTCTAGAATCCTTCACAATCCTTATTTGATGAAACTTTTTAGAAATCCATGGATTATCCAATACTACTCCGTATTAGATTTTGATTAATATTTCAAAATCCTAATTGAATACTTCAAGATTTTAAATGATTCTTTAAAATATTAATTGAATACTTCGGGATTTGAAATGATTCTTTAAAATCCTAGTAGTAATTTTTTGAAACATCCATATCCATATCCATACTTTATTTAAAAAGAATTGAAAGTCAACTTTTAGTTTTCCTGCCCAAGAGTATTTAATGCACTCTCCAAAATTATGTTCATACTTTCCATTTAAAGAGCATCGTTGGAGATGGCGTATAAGGTGTATTTGTAAATAGTATTTAATGCACGAATGAAATTGTGTGTGTTTCATACTTATCAATTACGGAGTAATATTTAATTGGAAGAATGGAACGTAACCTAACATTAAGAAATGGAAAATAATTTATACTTAGGGAGTGTATTCAATCAAGACTCTGTAAGATTTTTTTGGATTTTAAAAGTCAATGGGTATTCAATTTGGATTTTGGAAAATCAATTAAATTTTGGAGGTATTCAATTGAGATTTTAAAAAATCTTTCTAAATCTAATGATATTGAAAAGTTAATAGATTTTTAAGGATTGTTAAAATAAATGGATTCTAATGGATTTTTGACTTGAAGTATAAATAAAAAAATTGCTTTGAAATCCAACCAAAAACGCAGGTATTTTCAAGAATCCAAGAGTCCGTTTAATGCCTTCATCTCCTTCTTCGAAGATCTTCTTCTTCTTCCCCGAGTCATCTTCTCGATCTCCTTCCCCGGCGGGCGCTCCCTCGTTCAGCACTCCAGATCTGTCACCGATTCCGAGGTCGTGGATTACCGCAGCCGGCAATAGGTTATTTTAACAAGGTAATAGAAATCATTATTTATCTCCTTTAATCTCGTATTCATCTCCTTAGGGCTTTTGATTTGCAGCTCCGCCATACAAATCTGTCCAGTTTGAAGCATTAATTCACTATTCTTCAAACTTGGCTAAGATAAATTGATTTTCCATATTTATTTTTTTCTAGGTTTTTCTATATTGTTCTTGCTCAAACTCATGCTATTGAAGTGATTATCAGTTTTTTTAGTCCGTGTATTCTTGAATTTTGGCATATTTGAAAATAATAATGTTCAGCTTAACACAAGTTCAGGTTCAAAAAGTCTTCCAAGACTCACATTTTAACCTAACATGGCAGCTAGAAAGCAATCATAAATCCATGATAGAACATTGTTGGTGTCTTTGTTTACAGAGGCACCAAAATGTTTTGAATTTACTTTTTTTTACAAGTATTCTTCTAAAAAACCAAAATGTTTTGAATTTTTTTAGTCCCTTATACATATTTGCAGAACATTTTTTTAGACCCATATACATATTTGCAGAATATTTTTTTTAGTCTCATATACATATTTGTAGAACACATGTTTGCAGAACATTTTTGTAGTCCCATATACATATTTGTTTGTATGTATGTATTGAACACAATGTCGGATAGAAGATTTATTACTCTGCATATGTCTACTTATCTGCTAATTATTTATTTTGGTATGCATATGTGTAAAGAATTGGTTAGTTTTACTTTATATGTGCTTGGTCATATAGATAAATGGAAGAAGAAGTGATGGGAAGAGAAGAAATAGATGAAGAAGGAATTGAAGAGGAATTCTATGAAACTATTAAGTACTTATTATTGGTCATTCAAGCAATAATGATTGTTTTAAGAGAAGCTCTAATTGACATGCCTCAACGTGTGGAAGGTTCCCTCAAACGCCGCTCCGTAACTACAAAAGGATATCATTATATACATGGAGTATTGAAAGAAGATCCACAAAGTTTTCGAGAACTGTATAGAATGTATCATGATGTGTTTCTTAAGCTATGTACCATTGTCAGAGAAAGTACACCTTTAGAAGACACGAGATATATTTGTGTTGAAGAAATGATAGTAACATTTGTACTCATTGTGGGTCACAATAATTGGTATTGTAATGTTCGTCAAAGATTTGGTCGTTCACATTTCGCAACTAGTCAAAACTTTAACAAAGTTTTGAAGGCATTAAACAATATAACACCACAAATGATGGTTAAGCGGGGATTTGGCGTGCCTTCTAAAATAAAAGGCAACACAAGATTTTACCCCTACTTTAAAGTACTTTATTTGACAAAAATAATGGAACGTTGATTATGAACTAGTTTTGATTACTATTTTTTGCTTATTTTATTTTAATAAATTTATGAAAATTTATTGCTATTTTTTATTACTATTTTTTGCTTATTCTAATAAGCAAAAAACAAATTTATTGCTTATTTTATTTTTATAAATATATTACGGCAATAATAGTTTTTTTTAAAAATCAGTTATTTTTATTTTATTGGATTATTTTGAAGTTTTTTTGTCGATTTCATAAACAAAGTTTTTTAATTGCTAATTACAATAGTTCATGTTATAACAATGTATATATTTATAAAATTATTCATATTTATGTATCCAAAATCTATGGATTATATGCAATCAAACATAATCTTTTAAAATCTGTTGATAAAATACATCAAAATCTATCAAACTCTGCATAGACTTAAAATAATCCATAGATTCTGCATAATCCATAGACTTTAAACAATCTATCTAAATCTTTCACAATCCCAATTGAATACTTAAAAGTAGAGGAATTTTTTGACCAGTTTTCCCGCACATGGACGTGTTGACTTTTTATTATATATGGAAAGTTTTAGATATATTTTAGGAAATTTTTTTTATATGGAATTTAATAAATAAATAAACATAAATATTATTATTAATCACGGTCAATTTTTCTTGGGTAGTCTAGATTTATTTTAGAAAAATTTGTTATATATGGGCTTTAATAAATAAATATAAATATTTTTTATTTATCATTTTCAAAGTTTCTAGGGGTGGTCAATATTTATTTTAAGAAATGTTTTTATATATGGACTTTAATAAATACGTGTTAGAACTTTTTATTTTATATGGAGAGGTCTAGATTTATTTTAGGAAAATTTGTTATATGTGAAATTTAAAATTTAAATAATAAATAAATATAAATATTATTATTAATCACGGTCAAAATTTATAGACGTTGTCTAGATTTATTTTAGGAAAGTTTATTATATATGGGCTTTAATAAAAAAATATAAATATTCTTATTAGTCATGGTCAAAGTTTTTAGGATGGTTAGATTTATTTTAGGAAAAATTGTTACATATGAATTTTAATAAATAAATTAATAAATATAATAATTTTATTAATCACGGTCAAAGGTTCTAGGAGGGAAATGCATAATATTATTCATATTTTTATTTTCCATTATTCCTTTTATTATAGATGGAGAGGTCTAGATTTATCTTAAGAAAATTTGTTATATATGGATTTTTATTATATATGGAGATTAGCACCATCATTATTTAATTGCAGTGGGTGGTCTAAATTTATTTTAGAAAAACTTTGTTACATGTGAACTTTAATAAATAAATAAATATTTTAGTACATATTTATAAAAGGATATAAATCAACTGATTAAATAAAATTTTTAGTACAAAACACTCATCTAAAATGGCAAGAAACAAATATTCTACAGAGTATTATATGGTATATATTTTTATAAATAGCAATAGCGCTTCATTTTTGGAAAATATTAAGAAATAAATATTCAACATAGTTAATTTTAATATAAATGTTAATAAACCAACGGGTAAAATTAATATTTTAGTAAAAAAACACTCATCTAAAAATGGCAAGAAATAAATATTCAACATAGTACGAGTATATTTTAGTACATATTTTTAAATTGAGATAAATAAATTGATGAAATAAATTAAAATGAAAAATAAAAAGAGAAATTTACCTAAATATGACTAAAACATAATGTCTTTCCTAATATAGGACCATATGTTTTTATTTTCCCAATGTAGGACCTTTGGTCATTATGAAGTAGTCATTATTCAAGTAAATGTCCATCATTACTGAACATTATCCCCCTCACTAGGTCATTATTAAGTCCTATTTAGGGAATAAAAAAATTTAAGTCTTACATTAGGAAACTCATTATGTTTTAGTCCTATTTAGTGCAAATTTTACAAATTAAAAAACACTTATCTATTAATGGTAAGAGTTCAAATAGCCTTGAATAATGATTATTCTATAAGGACAAAAATAAAAGAAAACCCCCTAAATAGGAGTAAAACATGTGTTATATCCTCAAAGTAGGAATTCAAACATAAACTCCTCTAAGTAGGAGTAAATAATTATGTTCATTATGTTTTAGTCCTATTTAGTGCAAATTTTACAAATTAAAAAACACTTTTCTATAAATTGTAAGAGTTCAAATAGCCTTGAATAATGATTATTCTATAAGGACAAAAATAATAGAAAACCCCCTAAATAGGAGTAAAACATGTGTTATATCCTCAAAGTAGGAGTTCAAACATAAACTCCTCTAAGTAGGAGTAAATAATTTTTTTTATTACTTAAATAATAGAAGTATTCACGGGCCGTTTATTTTCATTTTGTCATTAGGTCACCATCACCCATAGGAGTCCGCTTCCCACCAGCGCTTCCCCCGTCGAACGTTGTGCCATCGTCACTACCACTTGGGGTGTTCATGTTTAGCCTACCACCGTCGAATCACTACGCCATCACCTCCTCCGCTGCCATGCACCCCATCCATCTCAGATCTCCCTTCCACCTCCCACCGTCAATCGATTATAATCACCCTTGCCGCCACCGCCACTCAATCGCCGCCGCCATGCCCCCCACATCTCTTAGATTCATCGTTGCATCGATGCCTAGCCTTTCCAACTCCATCTCCTTCTCTCAAAGCATGATTTCAAAAGTGAGTAAGTTCTCTCTCAATCTTTGATTAATTTTTATTTTCTTTGAATTTTGTCACCAAAAAGTCGAGCAGTGATATGTTTGCCATTATGCATTTCTTTAGCATTAGATATTGTCATGGATGAAATGATGTAGTGTCATGTTTGTCATTATAGACTTATTTGGCATTATATTCGGTTTGGCATCAAAACATCATAAAAAATGGCTCAATTTGAACATGAAAACCTTCTTTTTTGGAGCACAAAGTAAACCAAAACCTAATCAACTAATAATTGCCGAAACCCAATCCAGAAACAACAAACAGCAACGGGCGGCAACAAAGAAATTTTAATGACCAAAATTTGGCCTACCTAATTAATTATACATGACCCATAGCTTAAACAAATCGAGGCAGTTGGCAACAACAACAGGCGGCAACACACGCAGGGCAGAATATGATAACTCCTATTTTTTGGATTTTATCTTTCAACTCCTATTTTAAAGTTTAATCATTGTTTTACTCTTATTTTGGTCCTTAACCCTAAATTTTACTCATACTTGAATAATTTCTTTCATATTATGGAGTATTATACAAAATAATTAATGAAAATATGTTAAGAAAAAATTGACAGGTAAATAATTAAGTGAGTGGAGACGAAATTGGTATATGGATAATGGTTAGTGAAATTTGCACTAAATAGGACTAAAATATAATGACTTTCCAAATGTAGGACTTAAACTTTTTATTCTCTTAATATGACTTAATAATGACCTAGTGGAAGGAATAATGTCCAGTAATGATGGACATTTAGTTGAATAATGACTACTTGATAATGACCAAAGGTCCTACATTGGGAAATAAAAACATATGGTCCTATATTGGGAAAGTCATTATGTTTTAGTCCTATTTAAGTAAATTACCCCAAAAATAATAGTATTTAATAATGGGCAATATCACAGCCATTTTAAATTTAAACTCATTCAAAAGATGTTCAATAAATAAAAAATAACATTCACATTTATTATGAGATTGTAAAAAAATGTAATTTTTTTAATATTAGTCTTGCATATTCCACTGTGATAGAGATAAATATTTTATATTCAATCATTTAAAATACTGAACTTTATATTCTATTATATATTAATTTTTATTCTTCAATAATGATCTAAATATAATTTAATAATATAAATACGAGCCGTGCAACGCACATGTGTGATAGTAGTGTTAGTAACTCATTATACTCTTTTGGGATTTTGGGATAAGGGGTATGTTTTGGAGAGTAAACAATGTTAGTCAAGAGATCTAATCTTGAAACTCTGATTTTAGCGGTATCTTGGATTCCCCGGCACCCACCCCGTTTCAGAGGAAGAAAAAAGAGGCGAAGATAGCTCATCGATTTCATATCTCCTAACTCTTGAGATTAATTTTCAAATGCATCTAAATCCTTACGCATAATTCTTATTACGTTTCGTCTAAATAAACCCCTCAATGCCCCCGCCGGATAAACCTCCCCGCCGTTTCTCGTTCTTCGGCATCACTGCAGGTCTTGGAGGAGGTGGCCGCGGAGGAAGAAGCAAAGGAAACGCCGCCGATCTGCCACTGCCGCGGCTGAAGCTGGAAGTGGACAGGGAAGTGTACAGACCCGGCGATCCGGTGACCATTACGGTCGAAATCACCAACCCCACTTCTTCGTGCTCACTGCTGATCGAGAGGCTAGGTTTTGAAATCAAAGGGATCGAGAAATTGGATACTCAGTGGTTCTCCACTGCCAAACCTTCTCTGGATTCTAAGCAGCGCAGGGGTTTGTTTATCTTTCTTCTTCATTGTATCTGAGATTTTGTACTTATTCTTCAGTTTTGCCTTGATTTTTCAGTTCGGCAATATCAAGATTTCTTGATGGATTATCATGCTTGACCTTGGAGGCTACTAATCATACTTTGGCATTTTCCATATGCATTTTCATTTTTGATCGAGGAATAGTGCCCAAATCCAAGTAATATCTAGGAAACAAGTCCTGCCAGATAAGCGTAGAGTAGAGTTTGTCCAACTGTAAACACTACAGAAGTTTAACAACTCTAACAATAATTAGTTTTCCGTCATGTTGACAATGTCTATGTCTGACCTTGGAGTCCAGGACCTAAGAACCCACCTCACAATTCCCATGGAATATCTCTGGTAAGAACCTATGCTGCCTGAACCCACTCTTCAGTCACAGTCCACATAAACCTTGACTGCCATATAATGTGCTGAGAATTTCAGTTCTGATCATTCTGATATATCAATTGAAATATTTGTCATATTGTCATGCAAAAGATAGAAAGATGAATATTTGTGAGCTTATTATCTGTTATAGTCATTTGTGCTCGGATGTTGCTTAAGTGCTACATATCTAAGATTGTTAAACTTGATCCTAGTTAGCAAATGATGGAATTGAGTACTAACTAGTCATAACTAATGCGGAGTATGTGAAGTTTAAACTTAAATAAGTTTCAGAGTCGTATAAGAACTTAAGTTTAAACGCAGTCATATAACAACTTAAGTTTAAAATTCAGCCATACTTCATCCATATAACATCCTCATGAGTATAGAGTTGCGAGTCGACCACTACATATGGTGGTATACAACCAGATAGTTGATAATGAATGAAAACAATACTCTGACTGAGAAGAAATGGAAGAGCGATTGATGGAAAATACAATAGGCAGAGAAGATGAATCTTTACAAGTCTGCCAAGCACTACTCTCGTAGTCAGCCAGCTTCAAAGAACAATCTCAAGATGAATTACCGATGAAAAATGCTTTAAGTCAACAAATCCATAGAAGAATCATGAAGAGGTATGGCAGTTTGACTAGGGATTCAATGTGACGATATGCAATCTATCTAATTCGATGATCCAAGATGAATTGAGATTTTTTTATCCTAGCTACGAATAATACAATCAAGATTGCTTAACCTATGCTTAGGATTGTTTAATCTTATGGCTCAACACCTGGTCCTAACAAGTATAAGGGCGCACACATCCTCTATTAGTTAATTATTAGAGGTTTTTCCTCACATATTAATTAACAACGTTTACTAGCATATAATGTGCTGACTATTGAGGATTTCAGTTGTGATCATTGTGATATATCAATTGAAATACATTTCTTGCCAAAAATTGAAAGATGAGTACGTATGGCCATAATATTTGATTTGGTGATTTGAGTGCGAATGTTGCCACATATTCATTGTTGTTAAACTTAAGATTGTATTTAGGAAATGATACAACAACAACCCAGTAGAATCCTACAAAAGTAGATTCTGGGAGGGTGTGTGTACGCAGATCTTACCCCTACTCAGAAGTGGAGGGGGTAATTCCATGATAATTAGGAAATGATAGGATTGAAAATTTGTATCTCGTGGATTCAAACAAGAGTCATAACCTTTCTTAAAATGTATGAAAAAGTGGAGATTGAAACATAATTTAGATACAAAAGGAATTGTTTATTTGAATATAAAAGGTATGGCATAATATTAGAAAGAAATTTTGTAGTTAGAAAAATGGACTTTGGAGTTTTAAATGTGTGTACTTCATATGAAATGCTTAAAAGCAAACAACGATTGGAGAAAAAAGAAAACGTCGGAGTTCTCACTAATGATGTTTTTGTATCTTACATTTTACAGCTTTTGTACGTTGTCTAAATGCTCTCAAATTAATTCTTATAGTGTAACTTAGCTTTTCAATTCCTCATTATCTAGCATGCCCAAATTGTTAAACTTTTAGTGCATTTTGTTTTTTGTTCGGGGCCACTCCCCTATAAAGTTAGAAGCTCTCCACCAAAAACTAAAGAGCTTTTAGGGCTAGATAAGAAGGAAAAGAAGCATACAAGTTGAGGGTCCTTTACAATAGAATCTTTTATGCGTTGTTTGGTACATGGAATGAAAAAATGAGAAACAAATCTGTGGGTGAAGAATCAAGAAAGATTCTAAATTACTCCCTCCGTCCCTTACATAAATTTACACTTTCCTTTCTCATCCATCCTTAAATAAAGTTCAGATTTCTCCTCTTTCCTTTTTAAGAAAAGAATACGTGGCTCACAACATTTCTCCCTTATCCAAATGAATTCCCAACTCACACCTTTCACGTTTCAACACTTTTTTTATATTCCCTGAAGTCAAATGATGAATTTAATTTGGGGACAAAGGGAGTACATAGTTTGGTCAGTGGTGACAACATGAACTTGAATAATTAGGGAAGAAAGGACTAAATACAAAATGTCATGTATAAAAAAGCACACCCATTATGAATTTAGAGTAATATTTTTAGCTAATTCATTTTTTCATTCCAATTGGCATGTAGGATGTGTTTTGCAGCAAATAGTAGTTAGTTGACAACGTTGAGCAATTAGTAGTTAGTTGATGGTAGATAGTAGTTTCTATCAATTAATAGTGGTTTTGACTTCCAGGTAGCAATTTGTAAAAAAATATCTGCCTTTGTTTGGTAACTTGATAGAATGCATGCTTTCAATATGTTGATTTACCAAAGTCACCATTCAACAGGTTTTCAAAATGTTGATCATATAAGCATTCTGCTAAGCATGCTAATTCAAAATGCTGATTTACCAAACACACCATTCAGCATTTTGACCCGTAAAAAACTAAAAATGCTGCTCTGTGTCAAAATGACACATCTTACTGCTGTTTAAAATGCCATTTACCTACGGCCCCCCTTCCCCCTTCCCCCCCAATTAAATTTAATCCTGTGGTATGAGTAAGGAAAACGTTTTCCCAGTTAGGACCGAGAGTGTTTCCCCAAGAATTTTCTCTTGCGCACAATACATAGGAACATTTCTACATTGTGGATATTCTCATAAATTAATAAATATTCTTGTGTACCTAGCATGTTATTAGAGATAAGTACATCAAGTTCAGAATTTGTCCATTGTCTATATATCTCTATATGTATTAGCGTGGGGATTCATTGCCTAAGCTTCTTATATTGAAAAAATGTATTAAACGTGTGTGCATGAGCATATGTTCATACCATAATACAATTGTGTGTGTGCAGCACATGTGCATATGTTCATATTGCTATACAACTACTCCTACTTACACACATCATGCTAGTCCTCTCTTGGACTGACATTTATGTTTTTTTTTTCCTTCAGGTGAGTTTGTTTTCATGGATTACTTGACTCCTGCATTAGTATCAAACAAAATTGTTACCTATGGGGCAACCAAAAAATGTAAGTCTTTTTTGTTTTCACATTCTTCTACTCTTGTATTGTGTGATACAGGCTCTCCGAGATTATCTTGGCAGATTGCCCCTTCTGTCGTTTTCTCTCTCTAGGAGTCAAGTGATGAATTAGACTTTCTATGTCTACTCTAATTTAGGCACTAATAAGTGTGCTAGAAGGAGATTAGACTTTCTATGTCTACAACTCTACATTCAAGTTGTGTTAGTACCTTCCATAATGCTTCTTGATTAGAAATAGTGTAAATGGAAATTCCTATTTAGGCTGTAAACATCATTTTAAAAATCGGACCACACCAGTAGAACTAGGAAATATTTGGGCAACAAACCCGATAATCCCGAAGAAACTGCACATCTAAAACAAATGAGAACTAACCAAAAAAGTTATAGAAACTCATTTTAACTGATCAGTTACAAGCAAGGTTGTTAATCACGATCTAGATAACACAATTGTACGATTGTACAAGTACTATTCACCTCTGTGATCTGGATCATTGCTACCATTGGAAATTCTCAGGATCGATGAGGCTAGACCTAGAATTTCCGGATTGTGACTACGATTCGATCTGGGAAAGTCGTCAGTGAAAAATAGGCTTAGTCGCAGGCTCTTTGCCAATCTCTGGTGCGATAGCTTTTCTTTTTTTATTTTGGAATAGTATAATTGTATAAGCCTACTGGGTAGGTAGTATGGACGGCTTCCTTTTGCAATCGGTATACCTTTTCTTTTAACAATATTACTGCTTACAATGTGGAGTACTTTTATATTCCATTAATAAAAGTTCTCCGTTACTTTTTATTTTCCTTAAGCGAGCGCTTCAGTAAGCTTACTTTTTTATTCTCCTTTGGAGTATGCCTACTTTTTTTATTTTCCTTATACACATGTCATAAGTTTTAAATATTACTATGATCTTACGGTTCGTGTTACGATCTCTTCACCCCCAACGATCTTAGCTAAAATCTCGAGTTTAACAACCTTGGTTAGAAAGCTGGTCTGAACTGATCTTTATAATTGATTATTATTATTATCATCATCATCATCATCATCATCATCAGCATCATCATCATTTTGAAATGAAAAAAATCTAATCATTATCCAAACAAAGCTAAAGTAAAAAATATAAATCTTATACAGAGTTACATCTTTTTGATTATGTTTAGATCCTACTTGTGGGATTTCATGGGGTCAGTGTTTTTTGTTGTTATTATTATTTTTTTTATTTCATCATATAAATCAGATACCATCTTCATTATATGTAAATTTAAAATTTAGTTTGTCTTGTTTTCTCAATATTCTATATTACTCGGGTAATTTTTTTCTTCTTATCTTAAAGAATACAAAAATCTACTCTGGTTCACCGGGCGCTTTGTGACGACGGTAAGGTGCAAGATGTGTTCTTGTCTCCTTAAGGAACACTTTGGGCCACCACCTGTCACTTCCCACGGTTTCCCCCGGTCTGAACAGGTGCTATGAATTATACTCTCACTGTATGTTGAAAACATGGCTGAATAGAGGCAATTTCAAACTTGTCCATTGGAGTGGCCTCATGGAAGAGGACGCTACTTGGGACATTTTTTCTAATTTCTGTATTTGCTTTCCAACCTTCAAGCTTGAGGACAAGCTCAGCCTACAGGAGGGGCTCTTGATGCATTCATTGGAATGCTATACTACCCACCTCCGGCGCTGGTAGACTGCAAAGGAGTAGACACTACTGTGATGGAAGCATTTTATTTACTTTTCTGTTTGTTCACAATTAGTTACCCCAGTATTTCTTAGGACTCTTCAATTTGGCAACTAGTTATTTGCTATGGTTCTTTTATTAACTGTCGCGGTTTCCTTATCACTATAGGATTGTATGCTTCAGTAAAAGAAGGTAATCTAAACCTATTTATCCATATTTGAATAAAGAATTGACTTTCTATTTTCCCAGCTCCTTTTCTCAGTTCATTCTGTGTTCTTTTCTTCCGACTACTTCCCAGAAACCATAGGGAATAGTTCATCTTCTTCCCTTGTTGCACACAGGTTTGTAACACAAATAGTATCTAGCAAACATAACACACAGTTGGACCGTTGAACCTTGAAAATGTGACTTTCACGGTTTATTGTCCAGTCTAGTTTTTAAACATTGATTGTGATTTGTAACAGTGTAAAGGCACACCTTTTTATGGTTGAAATTCAAAATGCTGTCTTTCAAAAAGTTTCCAGTTGAATGTTAATTTTGCGTACTTCATTTTTGCAGTCGTAGTGCGAAGTGTTCTGCCTGGCATCATACCACCATCATATAGAGGTGCAACCATCCGTTATTTGTACTATGTTAGAATCACATTGCGTGGACAATATTTAATTGTAGAGAATGGACATTTCCGTGAAGAGTCAATTAGAGATCTTCCTGAGCTGGTTGGTTCTTTTTGTTTTTTTCAGTATGGAGTACATCGTTTTGTTGTACTAGTTATATTTCTGTTGGCAGGCTTTTCACTTCCAAGAAAGTTTTGCTACCTTTTATGCCGTCATGCCGATTTTCTCCATTTTGTCATATGTTTGTCATCCATGATGTCCTCAGCTTCTTATCTTTTTTTATATATAACAATTGTTTTGAAGCATGTAGATGGTTGTACTGATGTATTACTACATCAGTTCCCCAAAACTACCCTGGGATTCTATTGGGTCGGTGGTGGAGAGCGATTAATGTTGTTCATCTAGCATTTTTCAAACAATGTGAATATGTAGTTGCCATTTTGTTATGTGTAGATTCTGGAGTCTATCTTTCACTCCTCAGTGTCAACCTTTAGTAATTCATTCTTAAAGCTTTTAGTTAAAACTCTCTCGTGGTTTAGGGAAAAGTAAGTTCAGTAATGTATCCATTATGTGTGCTTTGTTATTCATAGCAGGCTTGCTGACGAATGGTTCTTAGTTATAATCCCTACTATTGGGAATTTGGGACTTCAGGCTGATCCAAGTTTATACCTCAAGATGTGCATTATCATCCGAATAGGACTTGCCTGGTTGTGCCTTCTTGATGAGATTTGTTGAAAATTTCAAATATATGGATTGGTTACCCTTTTTCTTTGTAGAAAGTTAGAAATCAAGGGTAAATGCGATATGTTAGTCTTTAGCTCCTTATTCATCAAGAAAATCTAAATATATGGCTTGGATATCCTCTTCATTTATGTTTCTTACTTTCTTCTGCCCAAGCATGTCACACCAAATTAGTGCAAGATGATGGGTCAATATCTTTAAGCCAATTAAAGTTGGAATGTGAACTAGTTATGTTTCCTCTGGCTGTTACCAGCAATACACAAATCGTGTTTCTTGCTGTCCTTTTGTATTTCTTGTTCTTGAAGAAGGCTCCTCTTCCCTGTTTGACAAACAAGTTCTAGTTTAGCACGTTCAATGAACTCTTGTGACCTCTAATTGAATTGTTTAGTTTAAAAACAATGATAAGATCAGTTTTTCAGGGATATTCCTTTTATTGTCTAAATTGGCATCAAACTTCACCATGCTCTGATTCATTCAGGAAACTCGAATACCATTGCAAATATGGGTGACTCAGAATGGTAATGGCTTGCAAAACAAGGAAGGTGAAACTGATGGTAATTCTCTACCCCTGTTAATATGCATTATGCAGTATTTGTCATATTGTCTTCTATTTCTCGTCTGATTGCTGCCTTTCAATACATGTTGTGGGCTGAATGATTAAATTCCTACATCATGGATGGCTACACTATGAATGAAATTTGAGTAGAGTTATAACTTTTGATTGAGTGGATTCTCCAAACAACAAATGCTACAATCTTCACTTACTGTTTATTTAGCAAATATTTATGATCTATGCATATTAAATTTTTTGATTTCCTTGTTAATTGGTATCACAAATAATGTTGTTTCAGGAATTGTTCCTACTACAACAATCATGTTGGATGTTTACTGGAAAGAGATGGATGGAGATTCTGAATGGGTAACACATTCTACTGCCAGTCAAAATTGTTTGATTGTCTAGTTATATTGCTAAGAACTCTTAAAACTTAGTATATGGGTCAGATTAGGATAAATACACCTGATAATGAATTACAATTACTAAAATTTGATAAACATATTTTCTATGAAGCAGTCATTTATAAAATTTAGAAGAATACGTATGATGTTTTATTACTTTGTCCTGTTAAGTCCTACAAATGGGTTTTTCTTGTGTAATGGGAATTTTGAAGTTGACTTAAATCACTTGATGAAATCACTTTAGATCAGCTAATTCTGAATGAAATCTATGAAGGATAACACAACCTGCCTACTTTTTTCTTCTCACAGGCCAGAGTTAATGAAACATTTGATGGTATCGAAGACGATTCTGAAAGCGCGAGGGATGAAGTTTCATCTATT
Organism: Cuscuta campestris; assembly: GCA_900332095.2. Classification (NCBI taxonomy): domain Eukaryota; kingdom Viridiplantae; phylum Streptophyta; class Magnoliopsida; order Solanales; family Convolvulaceae; genus Cuscuta; species Cuscuta campestris. Next base: position 1,169,938 of record OOIL02006718.1, on the reverse strand, counting down.
TCTTCATACAGTACCATGAAAGAAAATATACACACAACTTTTGGAAGCTCATTGTCTTTGCAGTCTGCTGCAGCAAGATCTTCACGTAAAGATCTTTCATTGCTTGAAGGGCACACTTCAAGCATATCTCCTCATGTGGAACTTCCACAAATATCTGTAGCTGAGATTTCATTTGATTCAAGTGTTGGTTAGCCACCTTACTGGTTGCTTGTTTACACAATTGATTCTGTTATTACTAAAAGAATGGCTTCTTTTCAGTTTTCTCATGATATAACCATTCAGTAAATCTCTAATGTCTGAATTTCTGCTCAAATGATTTATATTTAGCAGATGTTTTGTCTCCAAGTAAGTATAAAGTCTCTCCAAGCCAATGCCAGGAACAAACAAAATCATTTTCTCGAGATGATGAATCAACAATACCTTCTGTTTCTCGGGCTGGCGATTCTGGAGCATGTAAAAATATGCTTTTAATTCTGTACTCATTTTATTAGCTTCCTTTCTCATTTGTTTGGTTAATGATACTAATCCTTTATAAGTCAGCTAATTTACAGCAAACATTTTCTGCAGCAGAAGGGTTCATTAGAGGAAGATCTTATAACATCAGACTTGATGATCAAGTTCTTTTAAGATTTTCTCCAAAAAACTCTGAGTCAACGTACTATTTTAGTGATATGGTAATTCTACTGTGTGATGCTTTTTTCGGTGCTGCTTAATTGACATTGCCATTGATTACCCCCTCCTTTTTTTCTCCTTTTGTAACAGATTGGTGGAACCTTTACTTTCTTTCATGAAGAAGGAACCAGAAGATGCCTTGAGGTATTTTTCATGTTTCCAAGAACAGTAGGAAATATATCAATTTTTGCGCTTGAGTTCTGGGCTATATCTCTAGTTTTCATGTGCGCATTTATAGTCCCTGAGCTATCGAATAACTAGCTGTTTTTGTCCTTCATCAAACCCTAATCAAACAGATGTTAGAGACTAACGGGTGGTTGAAAAAGAATCAAACTTAGTTAATACCTTAGGTTTTCCATGAGACGGTAGTGAGCTGACACTTTTTATGTTAACAACTCCCAACTCAAAACGATTTTAGGAATTGTAGCTAGAAGAGTTTCCACATTTTAAGGAGCCCTATTAACGGGGAGTGATATTTGCACTCCAACTTTTACGATTGGCACTCCACATTTATTTATTTATATTTATTTTCCAAAAATATCCCTCAATACTTCTCATAAAATATAGGGAGTAGTAATTACTCTCTTGTACCAAAGTATTTGTCCAATTTTCACTTTTTACAGTCAACCAGGATCAAAATTGGACTTATAATTAAATTAAAATAATATCGTATATTAATTAGATAAAATAATATTTTAAAAATTATTTACAAGATAAATTCAATAAAATTATTTTTGTATCAATATCTAAAATCAATTTTATATAGTTTTAGGTCAAAGTTTACAAATTTTGACTACAAAAAGTCAAAATTGAACAAACACTAGGGGACGGAGATTGTGCTTATAATACACAAACTTTTGTTAACCTTTCAGATCATTATTCGCAATTACTACTTTTCTAGTTAATTAATTTTGGCTAGTTTTGTTGAATGGAAATTTTGAGTTCTTAATTTTTTTACTCTACTTTTTTTTATTTTTTTTATTAATCATAATTTAATATTTTGTAGTAATATATTACTGTCCCAAAAATATTTTCTCGCTTTGAACATGTAAAATTTCATCTTTTTTAAAAATATTTTATTTACAAATGTTTATAATAATAAAAAGTTCAAATTACATTTTTTTTCGCAAAAAATTTTTTAGTTACAAATTGGTATAGAAATAAAAAGCACAAATTAAAATTTTAAAACTATATCAAAAGTACTACTCCCTCCGTTTCTCAAAACGGTTCCTCTTTTGACTTTGGGGAAAAATAAGGAAGTGTTAAATTGTAGTTGACTTTCCAATTTTGCCCTTGATGTGATGGGTAAAAGTAAGATGTGATAGTTTAGTTGTTAGTGAAAAAGTATGATGTGATAGGTAGGGTATGAAAAAGTAGGGGTAAAAGTGGTTTTTTAATAGAAAAGGGAAGTGTTTTATGAAAAACAAAAAAAATGAAAGAGGAAGGGTTTTTAGAAACGGAGGGAGTATAAAACAAGATGTGGTAAGAATCTTTTATTTTATTAAATAATCAACGAAAATAAACAAATAAAAAAAAGTTATCAANTTACAAATTGGTATAGAAATAAAAAGCACAAATTAAAATTTTAAAACTATATCAAAAGTACTACTCCCTCCGTTTCTCAAAACGGTTCCTCTTTTGACTTTGGGGAAAAATAAGGAAGTGTTAAATTGTAGTTGACTTTCCAATTTTGCCCTTGATGTGATGGGTAAAAGTAAGATGTGATAGTTTAGTTGTTAGTGAAAAAGTATGATGTGATAGGTAGGGTATGAAAAAGTAGGGGTAAAAGTGGTTTTTTAATAGAAAAGGGAAGTGTTTTATGAAAAACAAAAAAAATGAAAGAGGAAGGGTTTTTAGAAACGGAGGGAGTATAAAACAAGATGTGGTAAGAATCTTTTATTTTATTAAATAATCAACGAAAATAAACAAATAAACAAAAGTTATCAAGATTCAAGAAAAGAGAATAGTAACTGAAACGATATTTCCGGGACGGAGAGAGTACTTTTATATTATCGTTTCTATTTCGTCCATACTCCGTCCAAAATTAGTTCGCATATTGATTTCACAAAAAATTAATAATTGCCAACAAATGTTAAAAAGTAAAAGTGAGTAACATTTTTTTTTACAATTTTTTTGAAGTTAGAATACATATTTTAGACCATATATTCTTTACAAAAAAAATAGAAAAAGGTGAAGAATTTCTTTGGAAATAGATAAAAAAAGTGAAAAATTCAACGCCTAGAATTAGTAAACACTAAACAATTCAATGATGAAGTAATGTTTTTTCTATGAACAATGGAAGGTTGAGGTATATGAGGAATATTAATTAACAAACAGAAGAGGTGGAGTGCCAATAGTTAAACTTGGAGTGCCATTATCAATAGCCCCTATTAATTGACCAACATGTATTTATTTAAGTTTAACTTTAAATACTCCATTACATCTATTTATTTCCTATACACGTACTCCTTTGCTATCAGCACCTTAATGTGGCGCAAAAGTATACTCTTTCAATCCAAAGACATGCTTTTCATTTGGTTTACGATGTTGGACCAATATTATTTTCATTGTAATTTATTTGAAAATTGGTATAGATATAAAAAAAATTTATATATTTAAAAACTAAACAATAAAATTTTAAAATTAATAGACAAACTTTGACTATTTTATTTTATCACAAGATCAATGAAAATTTGCAAGTAAAGAAGATATGATTTGACCCTCTTAATGATAATGTGGAACCTTAGTTTAGGATTGGGGGAGTATAATTAATTACTTATTTCTAGTTGTACTTACGTTTGCATTTTTTGTGCACAAAAATTGAAGTTATAAATATATGATCCCAATCATATTTAGTGCTCATTGCCGATGGAGCTAAGAGTCATTAATGACAAGGTTTTAGCTTCGTATGAACAGTGATTAAATCAAAATGATATATTAAACTTCCCTCACTTCTTATTTCCTATGAAGTTTTGGGAAGTAAATGCAACAATGCATCAAAGGTCTAATGGGATAAAGTTGCATACATCTTGACCTCCAAGGCATGAGTTGTGATTGCAGTGGTTTGTTATTAATGTTGTATCCAGTAATAAAAGGATTCATTTGATTATTCTTTTAAGCTCTCTATAACACTGGAGATGACAGAGACTATAAGCAGACGTTTTATTCATCCCTCAAGAAGACATGCACCCTCCATTGCTAAGGTACACTTTTCAACTAGTGCATTGCATTTCCTTTTCTTTGTTCCGTTAAGCTTTATTTTCTTCTGATGTAATGGTTGGTCTCTGGTGTAAGTATTGTCACAGCCATGCTTGTGGAAAGTTTGTAGAATTTAACTTAGTTGATAAGTTGATTAGAACTTCATACCTGTTTTATAGTTCCCTGAGCAATGTTGTTTGTGACATGCTGCGAGCATATAGAATATGCTTATCGCTCTTCATTCTATGTTTTTAATTTTGACATTTTGTGAGTGAGAGTTGCACAACTGCCAGCATCATTCTTAGCAATCTCTGCATCTGTGTGTTACTAGGCCTACAGCCAAGAAATGACTTTGCATGTTGATTTTTAGAATCACATGCAAAGTGTTTATTGCTACTCCCATTCCATATTATCTTATTATCTGGGTGTTATTTTTTTTTTGTGCCAAACTTTGACCAACAATAAAGAAAACACGCTCCCTCCCATCCTTAAACAAGCTTCACTATTACTATTCACATATCAAGCTATATCTTCCTATTTGTTTTAATTATTTCTCACAATAAAGTAGTAAATCGTCAAGACACCTCCTGTGTTATAGAACTTTTGAATTTCAATTTTTAAATTTACACCAATATTTAATAAATTGAATTGAAAATAATTTTGGTCAAACATTGAAAAACAAAAAATGAAGTTTTTTTAGGGGCAAAGGTAGTACAAAAGTTTGGCACGGAAAATGAAAGTCACAGATACTCTAAAAAATTACTTGTGGGTGACACCAGTTTTGTTGAAACAACTCTCAGGTCCCTCTATTTTCCTAAAACTACCATGGGTATTTAAAATTTGTTGTAATACCTGCTAGGGACACTCCGTCCCGACTTCTACTAGTAATAGTCAAAGGTCGTTAATTGTTGTTTATTTCCTATATGCCCTTTTTTTGTCTATGGTATACACTAATATTAAATGTAATAACGTACCAAATCGGATATAAATAAGAAACTTATTTTTAAACCTTAATTTGTTAAAAAAAAGTCAACCTACCCTTGAAAAGAAGTGAAGGGGTAATGTTTTTATTCTTAGGTTTTTAATAATCTGTGATATTTTTTTCTTTTAGTCTGTTTAATAGCTTTATACATTCAAAAGTGTTTTTCTTTTACAAAGCATAGTAGTGATATCAGAAACTAATTGAAATTGCAAAAGACAACATTAAACTCATTTTGTCCTAGTGTGTTTGTTCGGCCTAACTTTTCATGCACATACTAGATGTTTTTTTATTATCAATTAAATAAATATTACATTGTATTTTAGTAACATAAAATAAAATTTTTTTAAAAAAATATACAATGCTATATTATGGAGATCGGGTCCACGAGCATAGTTGAAGAAGTGGGTCTGATCGGCCCAAGCCCAGAGGGCTGCAAAGTACAGCGAGACCCAAAAGGAAAGAGAGAATGTGCCGAAGTTTAGAAGGGCTTTGGCCTATGAGAATCTTCTAGATTTAAGGAGATTGCATTGTGATAGGAACTTTGAAGATTGAGGCGCTAGATTAAGGATTGAGATCCGGTTCCTTCTAGGATTCGGATACCTAATTTGTCTCTCCACAATATGTACAAATACACCCTCCCTGTGAAGGGAGGGGAATCCAAAATCATTCAATACACAGCATATGAGATTTACCCTCTTATTTTGATTGTTCTTGATTGGATCTTGAGATCCATCACAATATTTATTTAATTGATAATCAAAATTCATCTAGTATTTATACAAAAGTTAAATTGGACACACTGGAATTGGGAGTATAATATCATCTTTTTATATCTAAGTTAGTTTTTGTTGTTACTACTATTCTTTATAGTAAAATAACACATTTAAATGTACAAAACTATTAAAATAAGACATTTAAATGTACAAAAACTATTTTCAATTCAATTTTTTTTTTTGAAAATTGGTGTGGAATTAAAAATAAAATTTATATATTTAAAAATTATACCCAAAGTTTTATGAATTAAGAGCTTACATAACTATATTATTTTATCAAATGACAAACAAAAATAGGTAAAGGAAATGATTAACTTTTCACCCTGTGAATAGTGAATAAGCAACGTAAATTGGGATGGAGGGAGTATAACAGAGTATTTAAAATCTAAGAATACAAATAGTGCCCCTTCTTTTCTTATTAAGGTTGACTTTTAAATAGTACCCTGTGAATAGGAAATAGGTCGACTTTTTAGTTTTGAAAAATTAAGGTTTGAAAAATGGTTTCTTTATTATATCCGATGTTAAGAGATTTTTCTGGCTATCTAAAGCGCGTCAGAGGAAGGTCCGAGACCTGGATCTTGTGAGATGTGTGAAGGGCATTGATGATCAAGACTTTGGGTATTGTTGGCGCCTTAGTAAGGAGGAGGAAGCCCGGGCCATCCGCAGGATGAGAAGTGGGGGGGGGGGGGGCTTGGGGCCAAATGAGATTTGGGTGGAGTTTTAGAAATGTGTGGGCCACAATGGGTTGGTTTCGATAACCAAGCTATTTAATGTTATTAAGGACGGATAAGATGCTCGATGAGTGGAGGGAGAGTGTGTTGGTCCCTCTTTTAAGGGTAAGGGTGGGATTCAGAGTTGTGAGAATTACAGAGACATCAAACTGCTTGTCCACACAATGAAGGTTTGGGAGCGTGCTATTGACTTTAGGGTGTTAGAGGGGATGTGCATCTTGGAGAACCTGTTTGGTTTTATGCCTGGCAGATTGATGGAAGAGTATATTGCTAAGAGGAAGGAGCTTCATATGGGGTTTATTCAGTATTCACCTCAAAAAGGCACATGACAGGGTGCCATGGAGGTTTTGTGGAGGTGCCTTGAGTCAAGAGGGGTTCCGATAGCATACATTCGTGCTGTCAGAGGTATGTAGTGCGAGGCAAGGACTAAGGTAAAGATTGGCGGGTTGACTCAAAGCCTTTCTCCGTAGAGGTAGGGTTACACTAGGGGTCTGCCCTTATCTCATTCTTGTTCGCTTTGGGGATGAATGTTCTGACGCAGGGAGTCCAAAGGGAGGTCGTGTGGTGCATGCTTTTTGTTGACAATGTTGTGCTTATCGACGACACTCGAGAGGGACTAAATGACAAGTTGGAACTTTGGCGCCTTTTTCTGGAATCCAAAGGATTGGGACTAAGTAGGATCAAGACTGAATGCATGGAATGTCAGGGAGATGCGAATGCTACGTTGGATGAGTAGTTAGAAAAACACACATTCGTTAATTGCATGTTGCAGAGATGCGAATGCTACGTTGGATGAGTGGACAGACGAGGATGGATAGGATTCAGAATGAAGTTATCCAAGGACTGGTTTGCGTGGCACCCGTGGAAGATAAGCTATTGGAAGCTTGGCTAAGGTGGTTTGGGCATGTGAGTGGGCAGAGTTTTGATGCCCTAGTGCAGAGAAGCGAGGGGCTTACGTTGGAAGGTGGGAGTAGGGGTAGGGGCAGACCTAAGAACTATTGGGAGGGTGATTAGCCATGACTTGGGATTTCTTGCCCTTACTGGTGATAGCAGCGTTTGGAAAGCTAGGATTAGGGTAGTTAGGTAGGCACTTTGAACTAGGCGATGGTTTCCACACTTGTGTGCTTTTTATGTTTTGTATGCTTTGTTGTGTGCTTTGTATGCTCTGTGCTCTTATATTATCTGTTCTACTTGAGTTGGGGGTCTCATGGAGCATCCTCCCTACTCTCGTGGGTCCCAACAGGGTTGTTGTATTATATCCAATGTGGTATGTTAGTACATTTAATTTCATTGTATGAAGTAGACAACATTAGGGCAAAATAGGGAATACACAGCAGCCATTAACGTCCTTTGACATTTATTTATGGAAGTATGGACAGAATGCCCCGTAGCAGGCATTTCAACAAATTATAAATGCCCATGGTGGTTTTAGGAAAATAGAGGGACATGGGAGTTGTTTAAACAAAACCGGCATCACCCACAAGTAGTTTTTTTGCAGATATTTCCTCCCTCCCTTAAAAAGAGTCCATTTTGATGAATGTACACGGTTTTAATTTTAGTGAGGTACAACGCTTCCAAGTTCCAGAGCACTATATATACCTATACTCTTAAACAAGTAAAAAATGTGACTCTTATGGGACAAAAGTAAATTAGGAAATATTATTCTCTTTATGGAAAGAAGTAATTATAATTGCTGTGGTAATTATTCTGTAGTTGTTAAGGAAACTTCAGCTTCGCTTAATACCGTGACTCTATCACAGGTTCATAGTGATCATTATGAAGTGGTAGCAGATTTGGTGCAGACAAGCTTTCTGTTTTCCATTCCTATCGATGGGCCCATGTCTTTTTCAACTCGCTACGCCTCTGTGCAGTGGGCTCTTCGATTTGAATTCTTTACCAGTCCCAAGAATGTGGACTGGACCAGGTAAACAATAAAATCGCCATACGAAAGAAAATGTTATGCACATAGGAGAATTTTCAAAAAAAAAATTGAAAAATCATCTCCATCTTATCAGGTATGAGCATCCACTTTTGATAGAAGAAAGAGAGAAATGTGAGTGGGTTCTTCCAATAACTGTGCATGCACCACCGGTTAGCGCAGCAGCAGCAGCTCAGGTCCAAAACGACAAGTCCTTCTCTTTGGAGGAAGCCCCCTTGTGGATACACACTTGATCAGGTCTATCATCCCGATTGCTTTGAGGATTTTTTCCCCGTGAAAAAGTGGAGCCAAATGCTGGCTCGTTCATGTTGTGGTTCCTTTCTGAGATGCAATGAAGCGCATTCATCTTCGATTTCAACGAGTGGAATCCTTTTTTTAATGGAATGCATTTGATGCTTCTCTTTTATTGTAGTGTTCATGTAATGTGGCGAGAGATTTTCTTTTTCTTGTCCTTTTATCTACAAATTATATTTAACTTTGGAAATGATCTTGCATTCATGACATTTTTGTATGTCCTTGAGTGACATTTTCATTATTATTCTGGATAATACTCACTTCATTTAACCTTGGCATATTTTTTTGGCTCATTAGTCTTACAGAAAATACACATTTTGTTGTAGGGAATGCTCATTTTATATTTTCACATTTTGAAAGTACAAAGTTCAAGGTACATGTGAAGATAATATATGCCTACACTGTCTTTATTATTATTATTATTATTATTATTATTATTATTACTTAAAGGAGTAGGATTCTTATTATTATGATTATGATTTTTATTATTGTTATTGTTATTGTTATTATTAATATTAATATTATTATTATTGAAGCATGTATAAAGTGTTTGGTAGTTACTCTTTTGTCCCAAATTAAATTGTCTGTCTGTTTTAGTTTCCAATGTTTGATTTAAATTATTTTTAATAAAATTTATTTGAGGATTAGAATGGATTTAAAAAATAAAATTTAAATATTTAAAAACGGCATAAAAATCCAATAATACAAAAGAGATGATCCTTGATCCTTATGCTTTTCGTGGAAGCACTGTCGAGCTAGGGGCTATGGAGACAATAGGATACTTCGTGTGCTTGAGGTATTGTGGATCTAGTTTAAATCTTTTGGCAAGGATTTGTTTTCAAAAACTAGTTTTTTATGGATTCCAAATTCTAAATTAGGAACCTTAAGGTATTAGAGTAGGGGATTTTCAAACAAGTATAAAATTACAATGCACTTATTTTATGGTTTAATCTATTGCACTTATCATTATACATTTATCTTAACGTACTTACTTTTCAAATAAAACACCGTTACACAAAAATAAAAAGTACAAGTCAAAAAAGGTTTTAAAACTATTAAAACACTTTATCCACCTCCTAAGTCGCAACCAACTTTCACTTGTTTCATGTCATAGTTTTGGAAACATTTGTTAGATGCAATGGGGACAAAACTTTAATCTAGCACAACATTCCATACGTAGTTTGGAGTTGAGAGTAGTACTTACCCTTTATGGAGTTCGCGCATAACAACTCCACTATGTTGAACAAAGCTAAGCGAGATGAAGCTTGATCAGCCTAAAGCATGTTCTCTCGATAAGGCATTGGTCAAAAGCAACAACCTTCACACAAGAATTAGCACCTATTTTGTTGTGATTCTTAGGTACCCAAATTATCTTTGTTGTTACATTCCTTTTTCTAGAACTTTGCTCCTTGAATTTCTTGCATTCCTTTGAATGTGTTCCCTTCTTCCACAACAAAAACAAACATAATTAGCATAGACATTAGTGTAAAAATACCTTCTACGTTTACGATGATGATCCTGGTATCTTCTCAAACTATATTGTTTCGTACCTGTATGCCTCTCTCTGTAGGCTATTTCATAAGATGTTTCAGCAAATGCTGCATGAGATGCCTCAGCTACTCTGACAAAAGATGCTTCATCAAACTTGACAACTTCTAGTTTCTTCTTTTGTGGGACCTATTGAGCGATCAACAAACAAGTCGAGTGGGTCTTGTTGCTTTTAGAACTTGAAAATCCGAGACCAGTCTTGTCTCCATAGAATTTAGAAATATTCCCTTATCGCTCAATAGCTTTTGCTCCAACATACCTCATCCACTTGTGATTGTTTTTTATTTGATTCAATTAATACTTGAGATTAGATTGTTGCCCTTCTAATTCTTCAATCTTCTTTTTTGATTTTGAAAGATCCTCTTTGAGTTTATTTTGCTTGACAACATGATGATGATTCTTCGTGACAATTTTCTTGTTGACTTATAGAAATTCTGTCCACTTCCCTTTGAGAATAGCTAACTATTCTGTTGTGTCAACCTCTGTATCATCTTCTACGTCATTCGCTATGTCATCCTCTATTGTCATCTTAACTTTATATCTCTGTAACGCTTTAGTGAGTTGTTCTACAGTTTGTTTTGACTCAACAAGTTCACGTTTGAGTCTACAGTTTTCCTAGATGTTTTCCTTCTTGATCCGTCGAGACTCTTGAATTTTTTTAGCAATTATAAGCATCTCATTTGGATCAATGTCATCATCATAGTCATCTTCATCACTGTAGAAAGTTGGAAAAGCACAACATGTTCAAGCACTCTCTTTAACACGCTGATTCTCTTTTTCAACAAGAATGGCACGCTGTTTCTTACGTCTTAGGTCTCCATGCATCTCCAACTCTTTGACGTCCATTGAATATTTTTCTAGAAGAGAACGTAGAACTTTCAACATGTATGTTTTCTGTAAATGGTTTACCAAGTCTCTCACCCTCATTCGCCAACTCTCTAACTTGCCCATGAAAATTTGTGACAGACTCAACATTTTCTATCTTAACATTTTCAATTTTAGACACCACAATCTGAAGCTTGGTAGGTTTTACCTTTGTAGTGCCTTCACGTTTTACCTTTGTAGTGCCAGCATGTCTACTATCTCTCTCTTTTTTATGTTCACATATAATTTACTTCTAGGTTTAGTTTAGGTAGGAGCGAAACATATAAATTTCCAAAAACCTCATCTAGCACAAAGCAATGTGTCTTACTCCCTCCGTCCCTTAATATTTGTTCACTTTTGACTTTTTTGGTCAAAATTGGTATACTTTGACTTCAAATTAAATAAAATTGATATTAGATATATATATATAAAAAATAGTTTTAATAGGTTTATTATATCAAATATTTTTAAAATGTTATTTTATCTAATTAATATACAATATATATTTTATTTAATTTTGGGTCAAAGGTTGAAAATAGTTGACCAAAAAAAGTCAAAACTGGACAAATACTTCGGAACAGAGGTAGTAATTGTTTTTTCATGTGTTTATGGACATTAGAGTGAGCAAGGACCATATAACATTTATGTGTGATTACAGATTACATATTGCCTTTTTGAAACCGGTCTCCGTCGCCGGTCGCCGCCGCCGGTTGCCGGTCGCCGGATCCCAGCCGCCGTCGCTGGACTCCGGCCGCCGCCGTCGGGCTCCGGCCGCCACTACTGCTCTGCCGCCCTTGACCGGTGGTTGACCGGTGTTGTTATTTTATTTTTAATTAATTTTTTAATTTTTAAAATTTAAAAAAAGGTGAGTTTTGGGGTTCAAAGTGGTGAGCTTTGCTTTATTTCCAGGTGAGCTTTGCATTGTCCATTGGTGAGCTTTGTAGTGTAGTGTGATGAGCTTTGCTTTATTAGCTTTTTTTTTTTTAAAAAAAAGTGGTGAGCTTTGCATTGTTCCTTGGTGAGCTTTCCATTGACAGTTGGTGAGCTTTGCATTGATAGTTGGTGAGCTTTACACTTTGACCGCCCAGGACTAATGTCCACCACTGATGACTCCCACTGTTGCCGTGGACCGGTGGTTGAGCAGTGGTTGAGTGGTGGCTGAGTGGTGGTGTTATTTTTTTAACTTTTTTTATTTAAAAAAAGTGGTGAGCTTTGCATTGACAGTTGGTGAGCTTTGCATTGGTAGTTGGTGAGCTTTGCATTGGCAGTTTTGGTGAGCTTTTCATTGGCAGTGTTGTGTGTTGTGTCATCTCATTGAAGCATGTCATCTTACCATCAGGTGTCATCTCACTGGAGTCAATCCCTGTATATATATATATATATATATATATATATATATAGATTTTGGTTCAAATAAGAATATGATCTAATGAAAGAAATAAGAATTTATCTCAACCGTTGGATCTACTGCTCGATTACTATGCCTTCGAGGACGTGAGATGGGCACATCGGTAAATTTAGTATTAAAGCGTAGATCTCGCGATCTCAATCCATTCACCGATCCGATAAACCTGCACGAGATGGCCTTTCTCCTCGCTTGCCCTCTTCCTTCAATAACTTGTTCAATCAAAATTGGCTTCTAATCTGATCATTTTTCTTATAGGGTTCATATATAAAAACAACATGTAAGTCTTCTTCTCTGTACAAGCATTCTTTCTCNTTACACACACTTAAATATCATGTAAATTCATTAATTTCTTCACACATGATAGCGTAAAAGGTGAGAATTTGAGATTTGATATAGATTGCAGTAAAGAATGTGCATGATGCATTGTAAGAGAATTGTATTGAAACAAATGATGGATAGTAATGGTGATCTTAAACACAGTAGTTATGCATCCATGACTTTATCTGGTGCATTTTGACTAAGGTATATAGAGTAAAAATTTAAATCTTTAAGCTAATTTCAAGACATTGTAATTACATAATGTTATTTATTGAGTGTGCTATTGGTTATAGCCAGTAATGAATACACTGAATAAGTGAATTTTATGCATGTGTATAAATTTCTGGTAAACTTTCAACCAAAGCTTGATTTAATTGCAAATTTTCATTTGCTAAAAAGAAATGGCATGACTTTTAATTCTAGTTAAAATTTGTTAAAGTTTAATGAACAAAGGATACATAGTTTATGTTATTGTGCATTATTAAAGTCAACATGATGCATTTACATGAGAAGACAATGCATTGTAAAAATGTTAAAGGATAAAAAGCATTTGTTACTCTGCATTCTCAAAAGCAAGGTGAAAGTTTTTGAAATTGATGATGCATTTAAAATGTTATGTGTTATATATGTATATGGGTTGAATAATGCAAATTTTAAAGGATTAAAATGCGTATTCAATGTGTAAGTGTAAGATGAGAGTCTCTTTAAACAAACAATATTGCCTGTTAGCTCAAATGGTAGAGCGGTATGTAATACAGATGTGGGTTCAAATCCTGCATAGGCAAATTAATTCTCGAATTTCTATTATAATTGTTATAAATACAATACATTATTAAGTTCTCTCATCACATTTAAAGTCACTTATAAGTCATTATTCACTAATTCATAAATTAATAGAATAAAATTTAATTTAAATCTAAACAAAAAATGAAAGTGCATATATCGCTCATCGCAAAGCATTCACATTGGATCTAAAATGGTGGATATCATAGTGCATCTCCAAAGAAAATGGCTAAATATGATTTATTAATAATAGAGAAAAAATGTAATATATTTTATTTTTATTTTTGAAATTTGTGAAGATAATTTCAAAATCTTACATTCAATATTGGTTTTTGTTGGATATCTTGAGATTCTTGACTAGAGATTTTCTGTTGCATATTATTTGTCAAAAATGGACTTGTGTATAAAAAGCTTGATGCACAGTACATGATAATAAATAAATAAAATGAAATTATTATTTTAGTATAATCATTAGTAAGAGGCCCTCATTACTCATTTGCTTAAAAGAAGGAGCACGACTGTTATGTAGTTCGTATTTCAAAAATACTAAAATGCCCTTATGAACTAATCTATCCCTACATTGACGCACTATTATTATTACTTCCCTTTTTTATTGTTTTTGAATTGCCACATCCATACTAAATAATAGCCATCGAATACATTTAATCCAAGGGATGTGATTCATTCTTATTTCTTTCATTGAGCTCTATTTTTATTGGAACTGCTCCCTATATATATATATATATATATATATAGAGTTTGGTTCCGGTGAGAAAAGAGATCTAATGAAAGAAATAAGAATAAATATAAACCGTCAGATCTAATGAGATATCAATCTTATCGCCAGGGCATAGAAGTCTTTTACGGCACTTTGTGAAAACGCAAACCATCGTGAGGCATTCTCATCCCTGATTTCTCGCAAGAGCGAACCGGAAAAGGGAAGGAGAGACAACTACGAGGTGCAGCGGTGAGGCTACCGTTGAAAAGTTAGGTTGCGGTGGATGGGGCATGAGTGTAGATGCAACGAGGGATGAGATTCTGAAGCAGCTATTGGTCTTGGCATACCTAAAAATTGCTGGAAGTTTTAGAATTTGACTTCATTCGGCAGTTATTGGTCTTGGTATACACAATTTAAGGTATTTGTGCCATATTTGTTCAAAATAAAGGCAATTTTTTTTACACTTAAGACTTTTTTTACTCCCTTTTATTTCAATTTTTCTCATAGATATAACATGGTTTCTGTCATTAATTTTTAGATTGACTTGAAACTGATTTAAAAATCGTTAGTGCATTATAATGACTCTTCCGTGCATTATAACGTATTTGTAATGCATTTTATGTAGACTCTAGACTAATTTGTAAAGCATAATATGTATTTTACTGAATTAGTATAACACTCCAGTGCACATCCTGTGGACTCCAGATTGTTTGATTTGTAAAGTATGATATGTTTAACAAAATGCCTCAAAGATTTTCCCAAGTCATACCACCAAAGATTGCACACCACATGTTTGACAAAATGCTCCAAAGATGTCTTTGGTGCAAACTACTAGTATTGTAATTTTGGGTGATTTGATTTTGTTATCTAATTTAATGATTATCAATTTGGGTGCAACGTGGCATTTTCTTATAATTTGGGTTGTACTCGATAATTTTTGGATTGTACTCTCTACGATTCTGTCATGATCTTACTTATATTCTATTTCGATTATTTTGCTTGTCTTGATTTTGTTTATGTGTGGTTTTGCAATCACCAATTTCTCATGTACGAAGGGATTCAGTTTCCTTTATTCATGTCTATGATTTTCATAGATATGAATTTGCTTATGTGTGGTGATTTAAAATTTACAATATGTAGAGGCCTTAGAATTTTTACACCTAATAGCTCATTTACAGTAATTCAAATTGGTCTAATCTTTGTATAGATTCAGGTATGATTTCTTAAGCAATTCGATAATTTTTACTGCATATTTGTCTATTTTTTTTTATAAGAATTCATTTGAATTGCTTGTGATTCATTATCTCTATGAACTCGTGCCTCATGTTTTTAAGTTTTTTGTGTATTATACACTTATCTTGCTCTATTGTTTAGTTATGGTTTTTCCTTCAATTGTGCATTAAAGGTATACTGTAATGCATCAGATTATTGGCCAATGGGATTAAGTCCTTCCTATATGTTGGGCAGCACATTTGTCAACCGAGTGTTTGGAAGGAGATGGACGTGAGATAAGCACACCCCCTTCCTATGACATTGCAAGTGCAGAGCGGCGCTGTCAAACAATCGTTAATTGCTAAGTTCTTTTAATTTTTTGCATAGGTTTGAATGACGTTTATTTAAGGTCGGGGCCTTGAATGGGTTTGATTTTTCATATTTTGTTAAGAACAATGATTCAAAAGAGGTGATAGTTTTGTTAACAAAAAATAATTCTTTTAGGGTTCTTAGATTTTGTGGGTAATATACTGTGCATAGTTAAGAGACTAAAGTGCATCATCTTTGGCATAACAGGAATCACTAGATTTTTTTATTTATTTCTTGCTAAAGAGGTGTAGGTCATAGTAAGCGAGTAATTTGAAATGCACCAACCCATATTGTGAATGCACTGCTTTTCAATGTCACAAAAATACCTTTATGTGTTTAAGAGGCATTTTGAGATGCATTATAGTGGGTTGGTGTTACCTTGTGATAGATCTCGCTCAGTGTTCATGTTAGAACAACATACATGAGTTCTTTAGTTCCAATGAATTTATGGTATGGATGAATAAATATAAAATTTTGCATGGATGAACTCTAACTTTTCTATATGTATATGGTGCAGATGGGATAAGAAAAGATGCATTTAAATATAAAGAAAATGATACAACAATGACATCTAAAAAATTGCATCTTTGATTCATAAGGGAGTTGTCGAATAAGGAATGCACAACTGAAAAAGCCGGCAAACAAGTTGCGCATGATCACATAGAGTTCACGGGTGAAAGGGAGATTGAGGATCCAAGAATTCTCTCTAAAGTCTAAACAATGTTTCTTCTAAATCTTATGTTTTAAATTAGGGCTTATTTTCAACTTGTACTTTTGTAAGACTGACACAAATTTACAACATCCATTTAGGAAAAAATGTGTTTGTCTCTAGACTATGAATGATATGTTGTGTTGTTTTTATCCTTATGGTTTGATTTTCACTATTGTAATNGGGTGAAAGGGAGATTGAGGATCCAAGAATTCTCTCTAAAGTCTAAACAATGTTTCTTCTAAATCTTATGTTTTAAATTAGGGCTTATTTTCAACTTGTACTTTTGTAAGACTGACACAAATTTACAACATCCATTTAGGAAAAAATGTGTTTGTCTCTAGACTATGAATGATATGTTGTGTTGTTTTTATCCTTATGGTTTGATTTTCACTATTGTAATGGTATTATTTTTACTTAAAGCATACATTGTCCACATCCATATAGCTTAAAAAACCTATCTCATTTCACCGCCTCATTCCATTCTATATTTCTAACTATTTAACACTTTAAAACACATGTTTTTATTAAATATGTTCTTTTTACACATAGGGCACATTTAATCATCTATGCACTTTAAAGTTTAAACTCTATAATAAAATATTTAATTTATGTTTTAGTTGTAATACTAAAGTTCAAGCTTTTTGTCTCGCTTATAAAAAAATTAGATGAACTCGTATAGGTTTCACTCGCGTTGTGTTATAATGAGCTTCAACAAGCATTATGGTGCACTCTTCAACAAACTATGGTGCACTCTTTTGAAATTTTAGCATAACAATGAATATGTATAAAAAATAATACATATTACAGAAAAAGAAGATAAGGTCAAGCACAAAAACAAAAAAAAAGTCTCCAACACAACATCAAAAGATGTCCCCGCCATATAACAAAAAGAAAGTAACACCATTCTAAAAAACTAGAAACTACACGTTACAATATAATCACTCTGCTAAATCATATCACCAATGTGTCTCAATGCCCCTTAAATTTATTAATGCATCCTCTTCAGGTTTGTATGCACCATCATCATGTACAGTTGCATCATCTTCTTGTTACATTTGCATCTTCTTCAGCTTCATCTTCATAAACATATGACTCAACATCAATCTCAACTGTAGGACATACGTCATATCATGCTCATGCACAAATAATTACATAAACATAATTCTTATATAACGCATATAATAAACTTCATACATCAACTTTCGAATAAAACATAAAAATTGATTGACTATAATTCAACCTTTTATAGTAAATATTATTAACCACCTAAAACTAAATATAATCTAGCCCTTTATATCAACAAAATTTAATTAATTTGGCCCTTTATAGCAAAGGGTTGGATTATAGCTCATTGATTAAAATGATGTTCTTCCATAAGGATTCATTATTTCATTATTTCATCTTTCCAGAATAACACATTTTCTGAAAGCCGTATCACAATAGGTGCATGATGCACTATCTGTCGGTGAAGAATGCACCATAATGAAATTATGTTGCACTTCTTACTAATAAAGTACTCCAGTGAACATGAACACTGTGTTGAGAAAATCGAGAGAGGAAAAGTTTAACCACTCGTCTCAATTATGAACAAATTCTAAAAACATCTACCTCAACCCATAATTATGCCCCTCTAATAATTTATATATGAACCCTAAAATGGATGAAATAAAATACCTACATATCATGTTCAGATTCAAACGCCATAGATTGAAAAGGAACCGGAGAGTAGAAGCTATGGAATCGGACATCGCTGGAGATGATGAATTTATTTTCTAATCAAGAAGCGGAAACAAAATGATGAAGATCAGAGATGGTGCGTCGATTCCCTGGAACGTAGAGATGTGAGACAGATGCGACTATTCCGCCATAGCAGCAAGTAATTATTCATTCATTGAGACCATAATACCCTTCGTACAGCTGTCTTCCCTTTTTTAATGCACTGTATCCTTCCTTTCCTTTTAAAAAAAGTTTGCTATTTAAAATGCTTGGACCCCCCACAGCCGTGTGATCAACAAGATCCAAGGCCCGAAAATCATTCTTTTTTCTCTCACCAAAGAGCCTTCTCACCTGATCTCACCCCTATATATATATATATATATATATATATATATATATATATATATATAGATTTTGGTTCGGGTGAGAATGCGATCTTAGGAGAGAAATGAGAATGAATCTGGTGCTTTAGATTGTGCGATCTAAGGGTCAGGATTGCATCAAAATTAAGTGCAACAAAATGGTTTGAAAATGCATCACGTCGAAATGCATCATAATCCTTTGAAAATGCACTATCTCAAAATCTGAGCGCAGGATGCAATATGAGCCGCACGATGCATCAGATCCAACGGCTAGATTTCATACTCCACCAAACGAGATGATAGAGCATAAAAGATCATTGGATGGAGGTGCAAACGTAATGAAAAGACAAATTCATAAATCGACGATCTGTTATTGAAAGGAACTACATCTTTTGCGTTGTTATTTTAGAAATCACCTTAAATAGGACTAAAACATAGAGAAAAGTATCACAATAGGACTTTCATGTTTTTTTTCCCGAAATAGGACTTTGCATTGTGGTAATGTAACTTTGTACCGTGGTAATGTGGCAGTGTACATGTGCACATTACTATACTTTTTTGGTAATGTATATGACCATGTTTGGTAATGTAAGTCCTATTTTGGGAATAAAAACATGGAAGTCCTATTTTGGTATATTTTCAATGTTTTAGTCCTACTTTGGTCTTTCTCTCTTGTTATTTTTTTAAGCTCTGAAAAGCTAATTTTCAAAACCGTTCACTTTCCAATTTACTAAAAGTAAATACCAAATGAAAAGTATTTTTGTTTGTGTGCAAGATTGAACTTGGTTTAGAGAGATATAAGATTTAAATAGAGAAATACTAGTCACAAAATTATTGACAAATTTAATTATTTAAAAAAAAACTGTTTGTTCGCTTGGTAAAATTTATGTACAAATATTAAGATTTTGTATTTTGTGACCTTTGTGTTTGATACAATGATAGAATTTTGGATGTGTATGTAAAGATAACTAAAAGATTGAATCTAAAAGATTAGTTAGTTCGATCAACTCAAAAGCTTATATAACGATTATTTTACTCTTGAACTTCTGATGTGAAATGTACTTTGACAATATTTCTATTTATTTACAACATTAACTCTAAGATATCTTCATTACTCCCATTCAATTATATATTTATCTTAATATTAAAAATAGAGTAAATTCTATAAATAGTATTTTATAATAGAGGAATTTTTATATTTAATCCTCTATTATAATAGTCTTTTAATCCTCTAATATCAAATAGCCTTTTATCCGTAGATTCTTAGTGGAACTTAAATTTGAATAAGAAAATAAAAATATCCTTCTATTAGGCAATGGAATTTTTTTGGCGTTTTTTAGAAAAATTCACATGAATACTCCAAGAAAAAAGTGATTTTATGTTAATACTCCAAAATTTTAAAATTGGCATCACTGCTCCCAAAAATTATTCAATTTTACATCAATACTCGAGACTACCAATTAAGCTGAATACGTGGCTTTTTTAATGGTGACTGGGTAATTATTAAGTATGAATATGTAATTAATTACAAAAATAATTTAAAGAAGATACCTTGAATACATTATACATACCCCCTCCATGACGATTTAAAATAAAATGTGTTAAACTGAAAAAAATAAAGTATTTATATTTTATTATAAAAATCTACTTCAAAATTCTTTATTTTGTCTGAAACATTATTTCTCTTTATTTTTATCACTTCGTAGTAACCAACACATAATAATTTACACTCACGTTTAAAATGCCCCATATTCTGCTTAGTTGGTATGAGATTGAGTAATTTTTAGGACAAGTGGTGTAAATTATATAATTTTGGAGTATTAATATAAAATTTCATATTTTTTTGGAGTATTCGTGTGATTTGTGTGTGTGTGTGTAAGATGTCCGCCAAAGACATTGAGATATAGAGATAAGTAATGAGAATATGACTATATGAGTGTACGTACAAACCTTAAATAGAGAAATTGGGAGTAATTAATAAAATAATACATTCTTCGTTTTTTAATACACTTCCTCTTTCATTTTTTCTAATTTTCCTTAAACACTTCCACTTTCTATTAAAAATCTAAATTTACTCCTATTTTTGCTTACCATACCTATCAGATCATACATTTTCATTAATAATCTAGAAATCACCCTAAATAGGACTAAAACATAGAGAAAAGCACCAAAATAGGACTTTCATGTTTTTTCTCGAAATAGGACTTTGCACTGTGGTAATGTGACTTTGCATTGTGGTAATGTGACAGTGTACATGTGCACATTACTATACGTTTTTGGTAATGTATATGACCATGTTTGGTAATATAAGTCCTATTTTGGGAATAAAAACATGGAAGTCCTATTTTGGTATATCTTCAATAATGTTTTAGTCCTATTTGCTTCTTTCTCCCTTAATAATCTACCTATCACATTTTACTTTTACCAATTATATAAAGAGAAAAATTGAAAACGCAGCTACAAATATAAACTCCTTATTTTACTCTTTAGTCATATTAGGAACTCTTTTTAGAAACATAGAGAGCATGTAGGAGAGGATGGAATGTATAGTATGTAAATAATTTTTTAAAAATTCTTAGTAAAAAACGTATAAGAGATAATTTTTATTTGATATATGTGTATTGCAATCATGATTGTTTAATTGTTTTAGCTGCATTATATTATTGTTATTTATGTATAAATGGGGATACGCAAGCGATTCATATACACACACACATATATATATATGAGAATTGTGAGAAATGATGGAGAATTGAGGGAGTGAAGGTGGTCTTATATAGTGAAGGAATGGAGGAAGAAACCAAACAATGCTCCGTAGGATTTGCATAGGAACGTATCTTCGATCGGCTGAGTGGAGTAGGAGGCGCCGTCCCTGATTGGGACTAATTTTGGTCCCAGTCGGGGTACACTTTTTGGTCCAACTTTCTTCGAATTGAATTCTGTTTGCACCGTAACTCTATCCAACGATATAATTTTTACATTTATTTGTTATACTTTTTCCGACATCATATTTTTGGTGTTTGACTTTGACAGAGTCAAAATTGATTCAATTGACATTTATTCAAAAAGGTTCTCATGATTAATTCATATCATTTATTCCCATGATTTATTTTAGTAAATCTTTTCAATATTTACATCACAAGTCAATTTCTTAATTTATTCTTGATTTGGGTCTGTACTCAGATTCCCAATCAATACCACACAAATAGTCAACATATTGGATTTATTTCTATGAGATTTATCCTGCTTGTGATATTGGATATCAAAACACATTTTATTTCGGCCCAAAGCCCAACAATAATTTATTTTAATCAAAACAAATTTTGTTTAATTGAATATTTAATTCAATAAATTTTAGGGTATACTTTGCGGCGTTACAAATTGATTCCCTCAAAATTGAAAATAAGACTTTTGAGGAGACTAATTTGAAATTAAATGATTCACCTTGTTCTTCATGTAAGTCTTCTAGTCTTGAGATAGAAGTGCTTAAGAAAGAGGTAGACGATTTGAAATTAGCTATGGAGAAAGTTGAAAATGAATTTAGACTAAAATCTACCTCTAGGATTAAATACTATAGATCACCTAGAAATAAACTAAGTCATTCTAGGAATTCTAAATTTGATAGACAACCTAGAAAGCACATCACACGTCCTAGAAACATGAACAACCCTAGTGTTAGGTGTCATTATTGTAATAAAGTAGGACACATCACACCAGTTTGTTACGCTAAGTATAGGCACTTGCTTCTAAGTCAAGATAATGTGATGCATCGTTGATATGATTTTTATTATTGCCATAACACCCCTGGACCCAAAAGGCATTGGGTACCAAAATTTGCTTCGTAGATTCATTAAGGAAGGTGTGCTTGAACACTTCGACTTGAGTTGAAGTAGATGCGCCAAGCACATAATTGGGTGAAGCATCAATTAAGGGGGAAGTTGATTCACTTTATTAATTCCAACTAATGTTGATTTATATTTTAGTTGGACAATGTGATATTATTTGTTGGTTTGATATCTATTTGCATGAGCATATTTTTTTTTGCCCATCTCTTTTTGATAATGTCAAAAGGGGGAAGATGGTGTAGATATGCATATATTCAGGGGAAATTGTATTTGTGCATATCTTAATGGGGAAGATAGTATAGATTTGTATGTCTTTGTTTGATTTTTGATGCAATACTTGAGGGGGAACTAGCCTTGTATGATGCATATCTCTTAATGGGTTTGTCATTATCAAAAAGGGAGAAATTGTTGGACAATGTGCTATCATGAATATATAGTTTTGCAATGTCCTTTGCCCATTGTCTTTTAGGTTTTGATAATGACAAAAGGGTGACAAAACATCATCATCATATTGTGCATCAAGGCTAAGAATCAAAGCTACAACAAGTTCATATCCGTCCGTGAAGAAGGGACTTGAGCATCGGTGGAAGGAATGAGACCGAAGAGGTTGTTTCCTTAGTTGGGTAGTGTTTTAGGTATTAGATTATGTGTTAAAGAGTATGGCATCTCTAAGGTTCATTCCCTTATCATCCTACCTTTAAAACACATTTTAGATCAGCCTTTGTGTGGGGAAGTTGCCTTTCTATTCGAATAATCTTTAGTTTATTCGAATAAGTCGTGATCTTTCCTGTGACTGAAATTAACCTATTTTATTCGAATACATCACCATTTATTCGAATAAGTCCTGGTTTTTCAACCTGATTTATTCGAATAAATCACCATTTATTCGAATAGGAACTGGTTTTTTCAAGTCACGCGATTGATCAAAACTATTCGAATAGTTCTTGAGTTATTCGAATAAGTCGTTAGTTTCAACTATCAAACGGCTAGTTTTTTGAATGCTTTTCATCTCTATCCACTCCCTAACTTCTATAAACTACCTACTTTCGTGATTATTTTCATAAGAGCACTTAGAACACTTTGAAGAACATATCCTTTGAATATCCAAAGAGATTCTACTCAATCCCCTCCTTATATCCAAGCAAGACAATTGCTTTGATTGCTAAATCATTTCTTGCTTGAGTTTTTCCTCATTGCTTGAGTCTTTGAGAGATATTGCCATATTCTAAAGGACTTCATTGTATTTGCAACAATCTACTCCGTGTTGGGAGAATTACTCGGTTGCGGTTTGTTTTCTTACTTTATTGTAAGGGTTTTGTATTCTTGGTGTTGGCATTACACCAAGTGGTAGAAATCCTAATGGTTTGTGAAATCAAACGTTAGGTGGAAGAAATCCTGAGTTTTGTGAAATCAAAACTTCGGTGGTAAGATAAGAGGCTTGTGAAATCAAGTTCTCGAGTTGTATTCGGATTGTCAAACTCCGTAAAGTTTGACGGGTTAGTGAAGGCCTGGGCACGATTGCTTCAGGGACTGGATGTAGGCATTTAGGCCGAACCAGTATATATTGTGTGTGCATTGCTCTTACCCTTCACTTTATTTTGTTTGTGATGCATTGTTTTTTATTGAATATTCGTGAAGAACGTTTCCGCGAAAAAAACTGGTCTTTTGGGCAACACCTCTATTCACCCCCCCTCTAGAGGTGTGCGAGGCGTCTAACAATTAGTAATTAAATTTATAATGAATAAAGATATGATGTAATAGATTGATCAAATTAAAGATTGATATTCATCCGTAAATAAGTGTTTTAATTGGAACAGAAAGTTTTTTATGAGATATGTTACTAGTTTATCGCTTGATCTTCAAAATTGGTACTCTCATTCCTTGCCTCATGTAAGTTTTATTTTATACGGATGAGTATGTACTTATAATTTGGATCACGTGATATTTAATAAAAAAAAGTATCTATATATAAGTAATTAAAGCTTCTTATTAATTAAATGTTTAAATACACACATTGATCCCATCGAGTATGTATTAATTTAATAGGGTGCAAACAACGAATGTTACAAAAAGTATTAAAAAATAATGGATTAAGTGACTTGTTTTATTTCCATAAAATTTTTCGGAACTACATCAATGAGTACAAATGAGAAACTAACATATAAGAGTGTCATTAGCGGAGAAGAGGTGGCATCCCTGTAGTTCAGGAAAGTATTTAATTTGGCAACAATTTTTACAAACACCATCAGTCCTCTCATTGTGAGGTGGGCAAATCATATAGGCAGCTTGAGGGTCGCATTCATCTATGCAATAAACATGATCGGCTTTAACCTCAACCTCGTTCTCCAGTATCAAAATACCTGTTATGTAAAATTCACACGTTCAACCGACCAACTCATCAAATGTTTTTGTTGAGAATGCAAAATTCCAAGAGATTTAATGTTTTAGTACATAAACATATTTTTGTACTTCATCGTCCCTATTTGATCGATTTTCTCAATTTCTATTTACAAAGTGTTTTTAAGAGAGTCTATGACGTGAAATTGAATTGTGTGTTTAGATGTCCTTTAGTGCAAAGAAGATAGAATTGATGGGAACCAAATAATTTATATTTTAAAATGAAATGTAAAAATTAATTAATTAATTAGGGACATGTAAAAGTAAAATATTAAAAAATGAGAGAGAGAGAGGTATTAGCAACATGTAAGCTTTTAGATCTTAGTCATCCATTTTGAAAATTTACAATAAATTTATGATATTTTTTTTGAAATTATTTTTTATACAAATTCTTATGTAATTTAAATAATGTAAAAAAACTAAGATTTTTGTACTTCAATAGAAAAGGTTAAAATATCTATTAATTAATAAGCGATTACATTACTATTTTCTTATCAAGTTGTAGATGAAAAACTACACAAATTCTTTGTTCAAAAACTATACAAACTTTTCATTTGTGCACCTCACCAAGTTAATAAAATATCTTAAATAATTAAAAAATAAAAATTTAAATACACAAAAGTGGACCAATACTCAGGAACGGAGGGAGTGGTAAGCTTGTGAAGAAAGTGTTTGTAACTCTAACGTTACTTTTTAATGAACACTATTCTAATGATGATCCTTAATAATTTAAATATGTAAAAGAATGAAAGTACGTACCAAACACAATGAAGAAAGCGAAGAAACAAGCTTTGTTAAATGCCACCATATTACCAATTTATGGATTTATGTTCTTATATAAACAAGCCGCTTGTGAGGAGAAATTGGAGTAACAGCTGTTGATAATTAGTGTATGTATTCCAATTTCCAATGAGTTGAATGCCCCTATTTATACATAAAAGAAAATAAATACAATTCAAACAAATTTAGGAACAATCTTAATTGCAATACATATGAAATAAAAATTAACTGTCATACTTTACTTGGATCCAAGCTTTTAAGGGAATATTTAAATCCCATCCTCTTACCAATTAAAATTGTTAATTACACTCTGCGTCTCAAAATCTCTCTTCCATTTACACTTGTATGAAATTTAAAGAAAGAGATATTTTTGTTTTAACTTTCCAAAATTATCCTTGATGTCAATTGTAAAAGTAGAATATGATGAGTGTAGGTTGAAAACGAATAGATATGATTTGATATGTAGATTAAGAGTTAATAAGGGAATATGTAACTTTTTAATAGAACGAATGTTGAAAGGAAAAATATTTTATCAATTAAGGTACGTACATTCATACCCTTACATGGGGGTTGGTTGTAAAAAACTGAAAAATGAAAATAGAGCCAAAATTGATCAAAATTTACCATAAATTAAACAAAACCGAACACAAAAACTCAAACGGTTTTACTTTGGTATTGGGCTTTGAAAACCGAACCTTTTTAAACCAAAGTATACTTAAGTATTAAATGAATAAAAGTGTAAAATTCCGGTGAACCGAGAACAACGAGTGGAGTGTTAGGTAAAATTAATCACTTGTATATAAAGGCGGGATTGTTGGATATATGAGCCCTAGAGGCCAATGTCGGTATATGAATATTTATCAAGAATAAAATGCCCTAAAGATTGTTTATACATCTCGCGTATCTAAACATGGCTTTTGTCCATAGACTTAGCGCTCTGGTAGCATTGATTAGAACTACGATATTTTGATTATGAGGCTTTTACATTAATAGAGACTGTCTAAAATGTCCTAAGTCGAATATTATTATAATACGGACGCCATAATATACGAAGACTAATACGTATGAGATAAGATAGTTGCGTCTCATAGGTTATGGATATTGTGATATCTCAAACTATACGTAGGTGCATATCTGGGATATGATATGGTACTGGACTGACCCACCATGAGAATACTACATGGGTTTTATTTTAAATGTGTTATTAGTGTTCTCATTCGACCATTGGAATAACTATCCTTAGACTTGATGTCATTATGATCTTTATGTTGGACATGAGTACGTTCAAACCCCTTTAGGATATTTTTTAATATTATTTTTCAAGTTTTGATAAATTACAAACGCAATGACGAACGAAAGTTTATATTTTATTCAAGAAAGAAAAGTGGCGTATCATGATTTTTACAGCAATATATTTTGTTGTTTCAATCCCTACGCGAGTTTTTGGAAGTGAAGTGAAAATTCAGAAGACTTTATTTTTATTGAGTCGTAGGAATATTTGTACGGATGACAAATACTTTTCACTTAAACAAATTAATTTCTGAGGGAAAAATTATTATTTTTTAGTCAGTTGATAAATAAACTTTTCTCTGTCTAAAAATACTTTATTGGGTCAATTACAAAAAGTGTGCCAAAGTTTTTTAAAATATTTTTTTAGATATGCAACTTTTTTGTGGTTAAGAAAAATATATTTTAAATATTTTTGTGTGTACATCATTTGACTCACAAAATATTTTTGGGACACATTTCTACTCCAAAAGCTTCCTTCATATATTCAAAAAATTATTTTTGAATAATTCTTGATAGGATGGGGAGCCTTCCTATGAGTTTTCTGATCATGTCTTCAAACTCAAAATGACGCTTTACGGTCTCAAACAAGCACCCTGTGCATGGTTTGAACAGTTAAACAAATTTCTTTTGGACCATGAGTTCAAACGAGGTCAAGTCAACACTACTCTTTTTATCAAAAATGATAACCGAGACATCCTTTTGGTTCAAGTTTACATGGATCATATCATATATATTCTCTGCTACTAACGAAGTTTTATGCAGAGAACTTTCCGATATGATGCAAAGAGAGTTTGAGATGTCGATGATGGGAGAATTAAAATTCTTCCTTGAGCTGCAAATTGAACAATACAAAGAAGGTATATTCGTGTGTCAAACGAAGTAATGCAGGGAATTGTTAAAGCGATTCGACGTTACCAAATCCAAATCCATTTACACACCAATGTGCACCTCTTGCTATCTCGACAAGGATGATAAAGGTACCATGACTACTCATAATGTTCCCTCTTTTAAGCTTCAAGCATATACATTCTAACAAAACTGCTTCCACCAGCTTGCGGGGGATTATAGAAAACAAGATATTGTTATTTATTTTTTTTATTCTATTGTTACTATAATTATTATAACTATACTCTGATTTAGATTTTCTTTGATTTCCTTTATACATGGATGGAACCTTAATTATTCAATATATAAGAGTAATTATTATCAAATTCTATCACGTGTGATGATTTGTATATACTATAAAATAATACAACACTCTATAGATAATGTGAGCGTATTTCTTCTATAGAACGCTCTATAAAAGCTCTATAGATAATGTGAGTGCATTATAAAACAATACAACACTCTATAGAAGCTCAATAAGTGTTCATAATATATGAGGAAAACATATGCTCAAGAATGGATCGGATTTCACAAATAGCCAAATTTAATTTTTAAGTGTGAGAGCTGAAAGATGTTTATGAATACTCAGAAAAATATTGAAGAAGAAATGTGGAGCTTTGTTCACTCAAATAAAAAATATTAAATTACATTTTCAATATTTTTAAATTACATTTTCAATATTTCATAATGTTTTAAAAATGTTAAAATTCTTTGTGTTTGAAATAAAATAATTTTTTGGAAAGTTAAAAAAACCCAGAATAAAAAAAATATGGAAAAACGAAATAAAAAAATTAAAATACGCAAAAAAAGTCTTATTAAAAAAAAATAATTGGTTTAGAAAATATGCAAGAAATAAGCAAAAAAGGAAATATGCAAGAAATAAGCAAATAAAAATAACTTTAAGTTTTAAAAACATTATAAAAATAATTTTAAAAAAACATTTATTAATATATGAAACAAAAAAGGAAAAAATGAAAAAAAACAAAAAATAAGCAAGAAATAAAAATCAGCACTATTACCCCCTATGGTTTAGAAAATATGCCTTAATGCCCCCCTTCTTCGCCGGAAAAATGGCTGGATAATGATCAAAGGGGTACGGGTGCAGCATTATGAAACCACATGGACTTTAGAAATAAGTTTTGAAAACATAGGGGGTATTGGTAGAGGTGGCAATCGAATCAACCGGATCGGTTTCGGGTTGGATTTTTTCGATTCGGATATCTTTCGGTTATATGTTATAATCGGTTCGGTTCGGTTCGGATCGGTTAAATTTCGGTTCAGATTTGATTCGGTTTGATACATTTTTTGGTTTGGTTCGGTTTTGAGTCGGTTCAGATTCGGTTCGGTTATAAATCGGTTCGGATAGATTTCGGTTCGGATACAATTTGAGTCGGATATATTTCGGTTTCGGGTCTAGTTCGGTTCGGATATATTTCGATTTCGGATCAAATATATTTTCGATATATATTATTTTCTAATTAAAATTTAACTATCCATATTTCTTTTTATGTTTTATCACATTTATCAATCTATCATCAATTGAATACCTCATATTTTTTTATATGTTTTTCTAATTATATTATCTGTACCCTAAATAGTCTTCCCTTTTTGACTTTTTAGTCACATTTTACAAATTTGGACTATAAATTGTGAAAACATATATATTTAAATAATGATAAAAATTTAATATAATTAAACTGATTTTAAAATTTAGTTTTGAAATATCAAACTTTTCTCACATCTACTAATATACTTATGTTTATAAATGAAAAGATAAGAGATAAGATCAAATAGTGTTATGTTCCATTTGAATATATTTTGGTAAAAAATTGAGTAAAATTGGGTGAAATTAGGTGAATTTTATTCAATTGAATGAAAAATTTATAAATTATTGAGTGTATTTTGTTGAAAATAGATTAAATTAAATTTAATAGAGTCAAATATAATTAATTTTACACTTAAATGCAATGGTGTAGATCAAATTTGAAAATGATAACACTAAATGATGTTGCTAGAAAGTCTTTTCAAAATGCTAACATTAGCATCAAATTTTATTGACTAATATTGAGTAAATTGGTTTGAAACTAATCAAATTAACTCAAATCAATAAATTTTATTGTAATGGGTTGAAATCAGGATAAAATCTAGTTATTCCATACAATTCATCATATAATCCTTTCGTCTCAAAAAGAATATCACACTTTACTGTTTAAAAATTACGGAAATTTTATTTGTTTGTGCGTTATCATTTATATATATATAACTTATCTTTAATTTCTACACATAATAAATTTAAGACATGAAATTTTGTACTTTTTTTCAAGAAGATAATCCATTTTATGAAGGAATGAGCAAGTAATGTAATTAGTTTAAATGGTAAAATAAAACTAAAAATTTAAAACTATAATATGCTTATTGAAAGGAAAACATAGTTCCAAATTTATCGATGTAGGTTCTAATCGGTTTCGGATATAATCGGTTTCGGGTCTAATCGGTTTCGAGTTTTATTGGTTTCGGGTATTATCGGTGTCGGGTCTAATCGGTTTCGGGTTTAATCGATTCGGATATTATCGGTTTTGGATTTAAATCGGATATGAATTATTTAGTTCGGTTTCGGTTTGATTCGGATCATTTCGGGTTTTCGGTTATAGATCGGATCTTTATTTTTCGGGTTATTTCGATTTCGGTTTCGGATATTTCGGTTCGGGTAATCGGTTCCGGTTCTGTTTTGCCAGGTCGAGGTATTGGTGCCTGTTTTGCAAATCACGAGAGGTATCAGCGCTATTTGGCCTTTAAACTATTTACGAAGTACTCCTTGTTTGTTAAACTATTGTAGAAAATTAGTTTTAATTATTAGAATATGCTATCCATTGGTAGTAAGAAGCCACCATGTCATTCGAGCAGTTTAAGCATGTCATGGTGTCATTCCCGGTCTTAAGACTCCTGGATTTTACTATTCTATTTTTTTGTCTAGAATCAAAGCCATCTTTCAATTAGAACAACCAAACTTGCTGCATCCACTTATCATAAAGAATTATTTGCCATCATAGGAGTAGTGCATAAGTGACACCACTAATCATCCTATTCTCCTAATCCATTCTTATAAATATCCAACAAATTTGTTGTTTTGAATAATCATCAAGGTTCACTATTCCTCTTCATTCTTTTGTTAAAGTGCTCATAGAATATTTTTGCTCCTTCATCATTAAATAAGGCTATTTTTGTGAAGCCATTCTTGAACTATATATATTGCATCTTAATTTATGGATACACATTGGGCTTGATAAAAAAGGGATATAGACTCATATTATCTTTAAGAGAGTTGTGATCATCAAAAAGTTCTATTTTTTGAATGTATAATATTATGTACAAACTCACGAAAAGGTTAGGTTTCAGAGAATAAGATGCGATTGGTAAATTTATAATGAATAAAAATATGATGTAATAGATTGATCAAATTAAAGATTGATATTCGTCCGTAAATAAGTGTTTTAATTGGAACAGAAAGTTTTTTACGAGATATGTTACTAGTTTATGGCTTGATCTTCAAAATTGGTACTCTCATTCCTTGCCTCATGTAAGTTTTATTTTATACGGATGAGTATGTACTTATAATTTGGATCACATGACATTTAATAAAAAAAGTATCTATATATAAGTAATTAAAGCTTCTTATTAATTAAATGTTTAAATACGCACATTGATCCCATCGAGTATGTATTAATTTAATATGGTGCAAACAACGAATGTTACAAAAAGTATTTAAAAATAATGGGTTAAGTGACTCGTTTTATTTCCATAAAATTTTTCGGAACTACATCAATGAGTACAAATGAGAAACTAACATATAAGAGTGTCATTAGCGGAGAAGAGGTGGCATCCTTGTAGTTCAGGAAAGTATTTAATTTGGCAACAATTTTTACAAACACCATCAGTCCTCTCATTGTGAGGTGGGCAAATTATATAGGCAGCTTGAGGGTCGCATTCATCTATGCAATAAACATGATCGGCTTTAACCTCAACCTCGTTCTCCAGTATCAAAATACCTGTTATGTAAAATTCACACGTTCAACCGACCAACTCATCAAATGTTTTTGTTGAGAATGCAAAATTCCAAGAGATTTAATGTTTTAGTACATAAACATATTTTTGTACTTCATCGTCCCTATTTGATTTTCTCAATTTCTGTTTACAAAGTGTTTTTAAGAAAGTCTATGACGTGAAATTGAATTGTGTCTTTAGATGTCCTTTAGTGCAAAGAAGATAGAATTGATGGGAACCAAATAATTTATATTTTAAAATGAAATGTAAAAATTAATTAATTAATTAGGGACATGTAAAAGTAAAATATTAAAAAATGAGAGAGAG
The DNA here is from genome assembly GCA_900332095.2 of Cuscuta campestris. Taxonomy (NCBI): domain Eukaryota; kingdom Viridiplantae; phylum Streptophyta; class Magnoliopsida; order Solanales; family Convolvulaceae; genus Cuscuta; species Cuscuta campestris. The sequence goes on along the minus strand of OOIL02006718.1, from coordinate 1,137,774 downwards.
AGAGGTATTAGCAACATGTAAGCTTTTAGATCTTAGTCATCCATNTTTTGTACTTCATCGTCCCTATTTGATTTTCTCAATTTCTGTTTACAAAGTGTTTTTAAGAAAGTCTATGACGTGAAATTGAATTGTGTCTTTAGATGTCCTTTAGTGCAAAGAAGATAGAATTGATGGGAACCAAATAATTTATATTTTAAAATGAAATGTAAAAATTAATTAATTAATTAGGGACATGTAAAAGTAAAATATTAAAAAATGAGAGAGAGAGAGGTATTAGCAACATGTAAGCTTTTAGATCTTAGTCATCCATATTGAAAATTTACGATAAATTTATGATATTTTGTTTGAAATAATTTTTTATACAAATTTTTATGTAATTTGAATAATGTAAAAAAACTAAAATTTTTGTACTTTATTTGAAAAGGTTAAAATATCTATTAATTAATAAGCAATTACATTACTATTTTCTTATCTAGTTGTAGATGAAAAACTACACAAATTCTTTGTTCACAAACTATACAAACTTTTTATTTGTGCACCTCACCAAGTTAATAAAATATCTTAAATAATTAAAAAATAAAAATTTAAATACACAAAAATGGACCAATACTCAGAAACGGAGGGAGTGGTAAGCTTGTGAAGATTTTGTGACTCTAACGTTACTTTTTAATGAACACTATTCTAATGATGATCCTTAATAATTTAAATATGTAAAAGAATGAAAGTACGTACCATACACAATGAAGAAAGCGAAGTAACAAGCTTTGTTAAATGCCACCATATTACCAATTTATGGATTTATGTTCTTATATAAACAAGCCGCTTGTGAGGAGAAATTGGAGTAACAGCTGTTGATAATTAGTGTATGTATTCCAATTTCCAATGAGTTGAATGCCCCTATTTATACATAAAAGAAAATAAATACAATTCACAAATTTGGGAACAATCTTAATTGCAATACATATGAAATAAAAATTAACTGTCATACTTTACTTGGATCCAAGCTTTTAAGGGAATATTTAAATCCCATCCTCTTACCAATTAAAATTGTTAATTACACTCTGCGTCTCAAAATCTCTCTTCCATTTACACTTGTATAAAATTTAAAGAAAGAGATATTTTTGTTTTAATTTTCTGAAATTACCCTTGATGTCAATTGTAAAAGTAGAATATGATGAGTGTAGGTTGAAAACGAATAGATATGATTTGATAGGTAGATTAAGAATTAATAAGGGAATTATGTAACTTTTTAATAGAACGAATGTTGAAAGGAAAAATATTTTATCAATTAAGGTACGTACTGTTAGAATAAAAGACCAACGCTAGAGGGGGGGTGAATAGCGTTTGTCCTTAGAAATCGCAGGATTTAAAAAATCACAAACGAAGTAAAAAGAAGAGTAAGAGGCACACCGAATTTTAACCTGGTTCACCACAACTTGTGGCTAATCCAGCCTCCCGAGAGACTCTCTCGAGCTACACTACTATCTCGTTAAGCTTGCGGGTGCTTAACAAACCGTTACAACTTGAGAATTCGAGTCACACGAACCTCAACGAATCGTTCAAAGGAAACAGCCCTTCCTTTGAATCTACCGAGAGAAATACTTTCTCTGAAAGTGTCTAAGAACACGAATACACTCAAGAACGAGACTCTCTTACAGAGTAGATTATGAGTAAACTAAGTACGCTCAAGAACAACTCAACCTTCACACAAAAATGGCTCTAGAAAGCTATGGAAAATGATAATATTTGAATGCAATGAAAGTATGAATGTTGTGAAGTGAATTTGTGTGTAAAGCAGACCCAAACACCCCTTTTTATAGTGCCAAAATAGGCTCCAACGGACCAATGCATTAAAGGGGTGATTGGCTTGATTTATGGGATTGAAAAGGTTTGGGATCTGCAGAATATTGGCTTCCCATCGATGTTTGGAACTTACCCATCGCTGGTAAGCCAATTTTCCTTTAGTTTTGAAGCCAACGGTTACCTACCCATCGATGGGTAGATGCTTCCCATCGCTAGGTGGGAGGTTGACTTCCAAACAAGGAAAGAATCAACCTTAAATGACTACCAACGGTCATGCCTTCCCATCGATGGTTTAACCCTACCATCGCTGGGTTCCCATCGATGGGATAGGTTTCCCATCGCTGGGCAAGATTGTTCTGCCTTGTGTTAATTTTGCACCAAGGCTTTAACAGCGATGGGTAGAACTTCCCGTCGCTGTTTGGCATGGTTCTGGAAGTTGGTTTGGCTTAGGGACCGCTTACCCATCGATGGGAAGATCTTCCCATCGCTGGGTTGGTGGTTAGTCAAGAACCCATGGTTTTTTCCTTAACCACGGCCTAGCCAACCGATGCAAAAACCGACCGAAAAATTCAAAGTTCTCCAAAATGAAAACCAAGTGTTTAAAACACTTGTTTGATGCATTTGGCTAAGAAATCAAGTAAGACACTTTAAAAACCTCGCCATTTGAGTGAAAACCACGGCTAGCCAAGTTTATGCCGTTTTGAAAGATTTTTGTCAAACGACCAAAAGAGAAAGATGGTTTTCAAAGTGTTTTTGTTGGAGAACCGTTTAAACATGCCAAAGAGTGAAAGCGAATCATAAAATGCTGAAAACCACTTGGTTGGTTCGGATGCCAAAAACCAAAGCCGATGACCGAAAGCCGAACGCTGGTTTCTGAAAGCCGAACGCTGGATGGCTTGGTTTTTAGATCGGGCGAACACCAAGTGTTTTTAATGACTTAAACAAGTTTGAAAAACATTTTTATGAAGTAAGAAATGCAATGAAGGATTTTTAGCCTAAAGAGCCAAGGTGTAAAGATTGGGTCGGTCTTGATCACAATGAAGACCGACTCAACAACACTAAGACTAAGGTCTTCGTTCTTGGTCTTCTTTTAGCTCTTCTTCTTCTCCTCATTCTTCGCCTTGTATATTCAATGTTTGACTTGATCACGGCGGTTTGACATTATCAAAACCTGTCATAAAAACAAACACGGCTTTAGTACGAAAACGTGACACGCCCGTGTTTCAACACGTACATTCATACCCTTACATGGGGGTTGGTCGTAAAAAAACTGAAAAATGAAAATAGAACCAAAATTGATCAAACTTTACCATAAATTAAACAAAACCAAACACAAAAACTCAAACTGTTTTACTTTGGTATTGGGCTTTGAAAACCGAACCGTTTTAAACCAAAGTATACTTAAGTATTAAATGAATAAAAGTATAAAATTCCGGTGAACCGAGAACAACGTGTGGAGTGTTAGGTAAAATTAATCACTTGTATATAAAGGCGGGATTGTTGGATATATGAGCCCTAGAGGCCAATGTATGAATCGGTATCTGAATATTTATCAAGAATAAAATGCCCTAAAGATTGTTTATACATCTCGTGTATCTAAACATGGCTTTTGTCCATAGACTTAGCGCTCTGGTAGCATAGATTAGAACTACAACATTTTGAATATGAGGCTTTTACATTAATAGAGACTATGTCTAAAATGTCCTAAGTCGAATATTATTATAATACGGACGCCATAATACACTAAGACTAATACGTATGAGACAAGATAGTTGCGTCTCATAGGCTATGGATATTGTGATATCTCAAACTATACGTAGGTGCATATCTGGGATAGTGATACGGTGTACCAGGAGGACGGGTCAGGAGACATGCAGGTCGAGGATGCGCACGAGACGGAAATGGCAGAGACAAGTGACAAGGAGCCGGAGACGAGCGTAGCTCGGCGCCGGCGTGATCGGAAGGCTCCAGCGTGGCATGGGGATTATATTCTCCAGTGATTATTATCTTTTATTTATTATTATCATTTTAATTATTGTAATAGTGTTTATTTAGGTGAGCGAAAATATAAGCTCCTGCGAGGGTTTCTTTACGGTTCTTTACCTCGTCTTTTTTTGAACCGTCAGGATAGAAAACGTAGTTAACTAGGACTGTGATTCTGCTGGGGTTCTCCTTTAAAAAGAGATGTACCCCATGCAAGTTACGTATGAAATAAACTCCCAATTGCAAACTACTTCTCCTCTTGTGGCGCACGACTCTTGCCTGCGATTTGTTCTCTTCCCTCTTCTCAACTTCTGGAGCTTAGAGACGCTCGAAGTCTCCCCAAATCCGGTACTTGATCGTATCAAAGTGCTCTCGTTGAGAGATGACGAACGCTTCATCAACCACGGCCGATCTCGAGGCAAGGATCAGCGAGATGGGGCATGCGGTGCACCAGATGCAAAGAGATTTTGATTTTCGCCTAACTAGAATTGACGCAACCTTGACGACCATGCAAACGAAATCTCACCGCTCTGCAAATAGGCGGTGGGGGTCGTGTAGGCCGCCATGGGGATAATCACGACGGACAGAGGAATGGAGGTGCTCCGATGCCCAAACCGAAACTGGAACCGCCAAAGAGTGACGGGTCAGAGCCGTTGCGTTGGTTGTATCAGGTTAAGGAGTATTTTTCTTATTATGAGACTCCACCTCAGGAATGCTTGCGATGTGTTACCATGATGCTTGAAGGGCCGGCGGCTGACTGGTTCCGATGGCGATATAACAACGGGTTGATTGACGGTTGGGAAGATTTCGTAGAAAAATTCAAGCTGTGTTTTGATCCTCTGCACTATGTCGATTACCTGGGACAGTTGGCATGGGTGCGGCAAGTAGGGGGTGTCATGGAGTACCAAGCGGTTTTTGAAAAAGTTCTTACCCACGTGACCGACGTACCCGAGCAACACCTGCAGTCCTTGTTTCACGCAGGGTTAAAGAACCACCTTCAACACGAAATTAGTCTCCTCAAACCTGCCACACTCTCGGATTCATTCGCACTAGCACGCGAACTGGAGGCGAAGCATAACGCCATAGTCAATCGGTGGGAAGCTGGAGCGGGTCTTGGAGCCCCAACCCTAGTCGTGGGTGGACGTCGGGAAGCCGGGGTTCTCAACAGGGGGGTCTAACTCGACTCCTGCAAAACCTTCCATCTTGGGCAGCCCACCAGCGATCAGCACAAACACTCGGGAATCCACTGCTTCAACCCCCGTCCGGCTGTTAACCCGCACAGAGAAGATGGAAAAGGACGCTAAGGGTTTGTGTTACAATTGCGACAAAAAATGGAGTCGAGATCAGAAGTGTGGTCAGTTCATTTTGATGATGGGGGACGAAGAAGAGGACGACGAGGGACACGATACGGAGGAAGAAATAGATGTCACTGCCGACATCTCTAGCCTACACAGCATGGCCGGAGTCACCACGCCACGGTCATTACGCCTAACCGGACGGATCTCTGGGCAGGAGGTTGGGGTCTTGATTGACGGAGGGGGCACGCACAACTTCGTGCACCCTCACATTGTAGAGAAATTGGGGCTACCCATTGAGGTGGTGTCATCGTTCCGAGTTTATGTCGGAAATGGGGACTCCCTACAGTGTGGCCAAAATCAGTGGGGATTATGCTACAAGGTGTGGAGTTTACCGTAGACCTCTATGTGCTGCAGATTCATGGCCACGATGTGGTTTTAGGTGTACAATGGCTCCGACAGTTAGGGAGGGTATCACATGACTATGAAAAGGTAACGATGGAATTTACTTGGTTGGGGCAAGGAGTGACGCTACGGGGAGAAGTGCCGATAGCAAAACTAATGACGTTCCATCACTTTCGAACAATGCACGAGAAACAGGATGTCGAGTTTTACGTGGAGCTCATGGCAATCCAAGAATCACCCCCCGAGATCCCTGGAACGTCACTGCCGAAGGAAATCGCCCAGCTACTAGACGAATTTGGGGCTGTCTTCGAGGAACCCAGAGGGATGCCGCCCCGTCGAGATGCTGATCATAGAATATTTTTACAACCGGGAAGTAAACCAGTAAACGTCCGACCCTACAGGTACCCGCACTTTCAAAAGGCCGAAATAGAAAAGCAGGTGAAGCAACTGTTGGAACAAGAGCTCATTCGGCCGAGTCGAAGCCCGTTTTCTTCTGCAAAATTGTTGGTCAGAAAGAAGGATGGAACCTATCGACTTTGTGTCGATTACCGCGCCTTGAACGCCGCCACGGTGCCGGACCATTTTCCCATACCGACCGCGGACGAGTTATTTGATGAGCTCGGGAAGGCACATTTCTTTTCCAAACTAGACTTGCGATTCGGGTACCACCAAATCCGGATGTTGGACAGGGACGTCCATAAAACAGCCTTCCGAACCCACGAAGGCAATTACAAGTTCTTGGTTATGCTGTTCGGACTAACGAACGCCCCATCCACATTCCAAGCCTGTATGAACCGGCTATTCGCCTCCCATCTCCGAAAGTTCATCATTGTCTTCTTCGATGACATCCTTGTTTATAGCAAAACTATGGAGGAGCACCAGCAACACCTACGACGAGTGTTCACCTTGTTAAAAGCCAACCAATTTTTCGTCAAAAAAACCAAATGCACCTTCTGCACAACAAAGGTCGAGTACTTGGGCCATATTGTGGCCAGGGGAGTTCTCCAGGCCGACCCCACCAAGATCATGGCCATGGAGCAATGGCCGATGCCCAAGACGTTGGAACAATTACGGGGATTTCTTGGTCTAACTGGATACTACAGGAGGTTCGTGCAACACTATGCACAGTTGGCAGCACCGCTTACTGACCTCTTGCGAAAGTGTTAGAAAATTCATTGAATCTATATTCTAGACGTATTAGGATTATGACTAGGAATAGGATTAGGATTATCTTTCCTAGTCTCTAATTTATATATGTAGTAGGATTAGGATTACCCATATCCCCTTTCCTATATATATAGCTTGTATTTGTACTCCTCAATACATGGTAGAGAAAACCTGTAATCTCGTGAGAAAAATCTGATCAATAAATCTTTTTCTCTTCTGTCCGTGGAGGTTACTAACAGGTTGTTAGTAAACCACATTAAATCTCTGTTGTTTTCGTGATTGTTGATTGTTCGTGTTCATGCTTTCCCGCATCTATCATAACAAACTGGTATTAGAGCCTAGTTGTTCAATACGAGAACACAAATTGCGAGAAAATTTGTCAGCTAGGGTTCTTGAGAAAGAACTGTGTTTGTTCAACCCTGTTAGAAGACCATCGTCGAAGGATTGCGCGTAGCCCGAGATTAGATCACGCAAGAATAAGTCGTTGCCTTTCCGATCTTGGATCTCAATTGCAGCAAAGAGAGGCATAGCCGCGCTGGTTGCTCACCGCTTTCCGTGGCTGATCAGATTGCCGCTGCTGGAAAATTGAATGCGGCAAGAGCGAGAGGAGCCACCGCCGTCCTCAGATCGACGCCGCTTGTTCAAAGAGAATTCAGTCGCCGTCGCCGTAGATTTCCGCTGTCCAGTTGGTGCGCCGCTGCCACCGGTCCATCTAGAAGCTGCCATCAGCCGCGCAGCCCAGGTCCTACCGATGCATCGCCGTTGTCGCCATTCAGATCGTTGTAACGCCACTGCCGTCCAGATCACAAGTTTGCCGCTGGTCCGTCTAGAACTTCTGTCAGAAGAGCCGCTGATCGCTCCCCGTGCTGCCACCGTCTGGTATTGCCGAGCAAAGCTTGAGGAGTTGCCAATTGAAACTCCATCGTCGAGAAAAAAAGGGTTGTACGGCTGATTGAAAGAAAAAAAAGGCGAGGGTTTGGGCTCTTCTTGAATTTATTTGGGCTGTGATTTGGATCTTGTGGACTGATTTGTTTTCAATTGAGTTGCCATTTGGAGTTTGACTTGGATTTTTCTGTGATTTGACCGAAATTATTATATTTTAGGCGAGGAAGTTGTCGTCTGCTCTGAACGTGAAGATTGACAAATTCAATGGGAGAAGTAGTTTTGGCTCATGGCAGATCAAGATGCGATCGTTGCTGAAGCAGCAGGGATTATGGGCGCCGCTCACTTAAAAGGCAAATAAGGCAGACAAGAAGGATGAAGAGTGGAAAACCCTAGAAGAAAAGGCCCACTCGACACTCATGTTGTGATGCATGTCAAAAGGGGAAGTAAGTAAAGGCCTCGTTTAAGTCAAAGAACGTTGTTTCTACGACTAGGCCATTACAACTTTTGCACATGGACCTTTTTGGACCTTCAAGAACTATGAGTTTAGGAGGTAATTACTTTGGCTTTGTTATCGTTGATGACTATTCGAGGTTTACATGGACACTCTTTCTAGCTCATAAGTATGATGCACTTAATGCTTTTAAGAAATTCATTAAATTGGTTCAAAATGAAAAAGACTCTCACATTGCATCCATTAGAAGTGATCATGGGGGAGAATTTGATCAAGACGGCTTTGATGTCGTTTGTGACGAATTAGGCATTGAGCATAATTTTTCAGCCCCCGTACACCACAACAAAATGGCGTGGTTGAACGGAAAAATAGGTCTCTTGAAGAGATGGCTAGAACTATGCTCAATGAGGCAAACCTTCCTAAATATTTTTGGGCGGATGCCGTGAGTACCGCGTGCTACGTGTTAAACCGAGCCGTCATTAGACCGATACTCAAGAAAACGCCCTATGAACTTTACAAAGGAAGAAAGCCTAACCTTTC
>OOIL02006718.1:1106266-1118836 GCA_900332095.2 Cuscuta campestris | reverse complement strand
CAACACTTGCTCGGAGATACCGCACTCCAAGACTTCAACCCGAAGGAAAATACCTTTCCTTCGTACAACCAAGGGAAACAAGCTTCCCTTAACGTGTATACAACACTAAAACACTCAAGAACAAGACTCTCCTTAAGAGTGGATATGAGTAAACTAAGAACGCTCAAGAACACAACACAAGCTTCACAAAAATGGCTCTCAAAAGCTATGAATAATTAAAGAATGATTTGCAATGAAAGAGTAGGAGTTGTGAAGTAATGTTATGTGTAAAACAGACCCAAACACCTCATTTTATAGTAGAAAAATAGGCTCCAACGGACCAAAGTATTTAAGGGGTGATTGGCATAATTTGTGGGATTTGATGAAATTTGGATCTGTTGAAAATCACCTAGACAGCGCTGTCCTAGGCCTGGACATCGCTGTTCTAGGCTTGCGGTTTGAAAAATGGGAAGCAACGGTCATGCCAACAGCGATGTCTAAAATCCCTACATCGCTGTTTTGGCTGTTGACTTCCAAACAAGGAAAGTTTTAGCCTTAAATTCCTTCCAACGGTCAGGTCTCTACATCGATGTTCTATACTAGAACATCGCTGTTTAGGTCTACCTTTGGAGATGGAAGTTTGGCCTGACAGCGCTGTTGCTGGGTCAACATCGCTGTCCAAAAACTTTCTGCCAATGCATTTAATTTTTGGCTTAGGTTGGACAGCGCTGTAGGGGAGCCTACATCGCTGTTCCAGAAGTTTCTGGAAATCCAACCTTGGCTCAACAGAGATGTCTAACATCCAACATCGCTGTTGAAAGACTTAACGCCAAACCATGGTTTTCAGCCACCCAAGCCAGACAGCGCTGTTGGTTTCACCAACATCGCTGTTAGGCTGGTTTAGCCAGACCCATGGTTGGTTTAGTCAGCCGTTAGCCGATGTTAAAAACGCAAGTTCTCCAAAATAAAAACCAAGTTGAGAAAACATTTATTTATTGCATTTTGCTAAGAAATCAAGTAAAACATCTTGAAAACCACGTCATTTAGTTGAAAACCACGGCTAGCCAAGTTCGCACCGTTTCGCATGGTTTTCACTAAACGAAAAAAACGGAGAGTGGTTTTTGAGGCGTTTTGTTGGAGAACTATTTAAATATGCCCAGAATTAAAAACCAGTCATAAAAAGTTGAAAGCCACTTGGTTGGTTTGGACGCCAAAAACCAATGCCGAAAACCGAAAGCCGAACGCCGGTTTCTGAAAACCGAACGCCGGATGGCTTGGTTTTTGGCTTGGATGAACTCCAAGTGTTTTGACCCAAGTTTAAACTTAAGAAAAGTATTTTTGAACATGTAAAAGAGATTTTTATGAATTAAGCCTAGAGAGCCAAGATTTGGAATTTTGTGCTNCACGGCTAGCCAAGTTCGCGCCGTTTCGCATGGTTTTCACTAAACGACAAAAAACGGAGAGTGGTTTTTGAGGCGTTTTTGTTGGAGAACTATTTAAATATGCCCAGAAGTAAAAACCAGTCATAAAAAGTTGAAAGCCACTTGGTTGGTTTGGACGCCAAAAACCAATGCCGAAAACCGAAAGCCGAACGCCGGTTTCTGAAAACCGAACGCCGGATGGCTTGGTTTTTGGCTTGGATGAACTCCAAGTGTTTTGACCCAAGTTTAAACTTAAGAAAAGTATTTTTAAACATGTAAAAGAGATTTTTATGAATTAAGACTAGAGAGCCAAGATTTGGAATTTTGTGCTGGTCTTGATCACATTAAGACCGACTCAATACAATTCTAGTTCTTCGTTCTTGATTCTGGGTTCTTGGTTCTCAATTCATCATGCCATGTTCCTTCGCCTTAGTTTTGCTCACTTTAGCTTCGATATGTCGCGGCGGTTTGGCATTATCAAAACCTGTCATAAACGAACACAGTTTAGTACGACGTAGGCGTAAACCCGTGTTCCAACAACAGAGACCTTTGGAAAGAAGAAGCCAAACTACAAAGGTTCAAAAGGTCCTAAGCCCGGTGACATCTGCAACTATTGTAAAGAACCAAGGCATTGGAAGTTTGATTGTCCTAAGCAGAAGATGCAGAAAAAGGACAAGATCGAGGATGCTCACAGTTCTGCAACTATGGCAGAAGCTGATGATACAAACTCTAAAGAAGATCTGGTTCTATTTTTCAATAACCAAACACATTGTAAGGATGTGTGGGTTCTTGATTCTGGGGCGTCGTATCATATTAGTCCATATAGGGAGTTGTTTTCAACTTATGAGCAGATAGATGACGGTGATGTTTCCATGGCCAACAGAGTTGTCTGCAAGGTAGTTGGAATAGGCTCCATCAGGTTGAGGACTCATGATGGTACATTCTGCACCTTGAATGATGTTAGGCATGTTCCACTTTTGACAAAGAATCTGATATCCTTGCCTCGTCTTGACAGTAAGGGTTTCAGTTTTAAATGTAAAGGTGGAGTTATGAGTGTCTACAAGGATTCGAAGTTGGTTCTGAAAGGTATTAAACATGGTACCTTATATCTTCTACATGGATCTGTCATTGTTGCATCATTTGAGATTCATAGAGGTGATGAAAGTCTTAATGTTGAGGTGGAGGTTCCATCTGCACAGATTGAGACTGTTGATCACCTAGAAGAATCATCTATTTCTACGCCTCAATGAGGCGATTTGCACCCCGGGAGGGGGCGATTTGGGCCCGTATAGGGCAATCTGGGCCCCATGAAGGGCAATCAGGGCTTTAGGAGGAGTCATCTGGACACTAGGTTGGTGTCATCTGTTTCTGTTCAGGTTCCATGAAGAGTCATCTGGACTCAAGGTGGAGTTTGCATCTGCGGGTGTTTTAGCTTGAGTTATCCGTTCCCATGAGTGAGGGAAATCTGTTTTGGTGTGTCACAACACTTCTGAACACAAGTGAAACAATCTGTTCCTATCTTTTAGTGACATTTGTGTCATTGGTTGGACTTTTGGTACCCATCGTACGTGTGGTCACTTCTTGAAGGAAATCTGGTACATCTGCTGTCTTTTGAGGAGATTCAAGTCAAGGTGAAGATTTGTTAGAAAATGCCTTGAATCTGTATTTCAGACGTATTAGGATTACGACTAGGAATAGGATTAGGATTATCTTTCCTAGTCTCATATTTATATATGTAGTAGGATTAGGATTACCCATATCCCCTTCCCTATATATATAGCTTGTATCTGTACTCCTCAATACATGGTAGAGAAAATCTGTAATCTGGTGAGAAAATCTGATCAATAAATCTTTTTCTCTTCTGTCCGTGGAGGTTACTAACAGGTTGTTAGTAAACCACGTTAAATCTCTGTTGTTTTCGTGATTGTTGATTGTTCGTGTTCATGCTTTCCCGCATCTGTCATAACAGAAAGGATGCCTTTAAATGGACGGAACAGGCAGGAGCGGCCTTCGAGAAGTTGAAACGGACCATGACCACAGCCCCGGTGTTACAATTGCCCAACTTTGATGAAATCTTCGTAGTGGAGACAGATGCATCCGGGACAGGGATTGGCGCCGTTCTCTTGCAACGCGAACAGCCCATCGCCTATTTTAGTAAGAAGCTCTGTCCCCGGCGAATGGCGGCATCGACATACCATAAAGAGTTGTATGCAATAGTGGAGTCCGTACAAAAGTGGCGCCAATATCTACTCGGTCGGGAGTTCCTCATCCGGACCGACCACAAAAGCCTCCGGGAGTTGCTTCAACAGGAGATAAAAACTCCCGACCAACACTTCTACATCCGTAAACTCTTGGGTTTCCGGTTCCAAATTGAGTACAAGACGGGAGCGTCCAACCGGGAGGCCGATGCTTTATCACGCATACACGAGCCCGCCGAAGAGATGCACACACTGCTGACAATTACGGTACCTGTTTCGACGCTCATGGACGAATTAAAGCAAGAAAATCAGCAACAAGAGGACCTGCTTGCCCACCACCGTACGCACCAGAAAGGTCAGCTAGCCGAACCATATTCCATTGTTGACGGGTTGCTCTATTACGGGAGGCGTCTGTATGTAAGCTCCACTTCGCCTTTGCGGGTACAGTTGATCAAGGAGCATCATGACACACTCCAGGCAGGGCATCCAGGGGTCCAACGGACTTTCCTCCGACTGGCTCAAAACTTCTTCTGGCTGCAAATGAGGGCAGAGGTCCGGGAGTATGTTCGTACGTGCATGGTGTGCCAAACCACGAAGTATTCGACCCAACCTCCACCGGGGTTAATCCAGCTGCTACCAATACCAATGCATGTTTGGGAGGACATTTCCATGGACTTCATCGTTGGTTTACCGGTTTCTCGAGGAAATAACGTCATTTTGGTGGTAGTGGACTGCCTGACCAAAACTGCCCACTTTGGAGCGTTGCCGGCAGATTTCGACGCCCCTCGTACAGCACATCTCTTCATTGATATTGTAGTAAAACTCCATGGATTTCCGAAGTCCTGTTAGTCGGTTTAGTCGTTGTGCCCACGCCTTAGAGGGGGGTGAATAAGGCGTTTAAAAATCTTTTCGGAGTTTGATAAAAACGGTGTTGGCAAATGCGGAAGCAATAAGTAAAACGCAAACATAAAAACGTATAGTAAATGCACACCGATTTTATACTGGTTCAGGAACTCCCTACTCCAGTACCTTAAGGCTCCTCCTTAAGGATTTCCAAATCCACTAAGTCTCGGTCTCTTGAACTCCGTCAAAGCACCGCACTAGTTTGGCAAACAACCCTTGCCAATAGGATTCACTCCGAGATTTTACAACGGCTATCTCGTACTGTTCCCCCAAGGATTTCAAAGGCTATCCTTGAACCTTTACCCAAGGATTTATACGGCTATCCTTAACCGTTACAACGTGGGAATTTAACGGCTATTCTCGACCGTAAGAAGGTGTGTTTGAAAAACACAAACAAGAGTTCTACACAACGGCTTGAATATAAAAGTAAAGAACAAAACTTAGCCGGTGTAGAAGGAAAGTATACTCTCTCTAAAATACAATTCAAACTTATGAATATGAGAGTATATAACTAGAAACACAAGCTCAAAGTGTGTGTATAAAAATCAGGAATTTTAAGGCTCTTAAAATAGCCAAAATATAGAAAATAATTAATAAAGAAGTGAACACACCTAGAATATTAAATTAGGATGTTTGGAGCTTTGTTTCTTGAAGAAATATGAAGGATTAAGCTTGTATTTATAGTGGAAGATGTTAATTAGCCGTTGGGAGGTGATTAGGGTTGATTTAATTCAAAATTGTCAATCAGGAACAGTGCTGTAACGGATCCGGTAGGTAGGTGCCGTCCACACGGTAGCATGGTACCGTGCGTACGGTAGGGGGTACCGTGAGAGGCGGTACCTCGGTACCGTGTAGCACAAAAAACTTCATTCGGTTCTGGCGGTACCTAGTTAGGACGGGGGTTGCTGACCGTCCAGCCTACCGTACGGTACCAAGGTATCGTTACACGGTATGGGGGTACCGTGTAGGCAGTATACCCTACCATTTGGGGTACCGCTAGGGGTACCGTGCCACTGTCCTGATTTTTCCGAAATTCCCGTAATCCTTCGTGTTTGAGTTTAAAACCTTTTGGGTATTTGAAAACGTTTATTGGACGGTTTTAAACATAGTTTGTGAGTGCTTTTGAGCTTGTGAATATAGGTATATAAAATCATATTCTTACATTGGTTTTCTACCTAAATTCTACGCTAGTTTAGTGTTTCGACTTCATTCTTGAGAACCAAATTTTAATGGATTCTTGTTGTACCTGGAAACACTTAAACACACGTCAAGCTCTTATATTGTTTGTTAACAACAAAACATGAGACTTAGCAAACCAAGGCTAACAAGTCCATCATTTTGGACCGAGACCGGGTGTTCTTGAGCAAGTTCTGGCAGGAACTATTGAAGTCCAGTGGCACTACGTTGAAGATGAGCATCGTGTTCCATCCCCAGACAGACGGCCAAACTGAGGTAACGAATCGGAGCGTGGAACAGTATCTGCGTGCATACACCCAAGAGAAACCCACACGATATATGGACGATGTTGTTGCCGTGGATTGAGTACGCCCTCAACACCCATTTCCATTCGGGTCTCAAAATGACCCCGTTTGAGGCGCTGTACGGACGGCCACCACTTACATTCGTGCCATATACCCCGGGGGAAAGCAAGGTTTTGGAGGTTGACAAAGTCTTAACAGAAAGGGATCAACTGATTCGGCGCTTGCGCGAGCACTTGGGTGGGGCACAGCAGCGGATGGCCACTGCCGCAAACCGTCACCGACGGGAAATGGAGTTTAGTGTGGGCGATTTGGTTTTGTTGAAGCTCCAACCATATCGCCAACACTCGGTAGCCCGACGGAGGACACAGAAGCTTGCACGTCGTTATTACAGTCCGTTCCGGGTACTGGAGCGCGTGGGAAATGTATCATACAGTTTGGAGCTGCCGGAAGGGTCTCGAATCCACCCATTTTTTCATGTGGCACTCCATCGCCCTTACTATGGTGCGGTACAGGAGGGAAGCCACCACTCTCTGCAGGATGAGTTCGTTAGGGGCCAACCCATCTCCAAGCCAGTGAGGGTGCACGCCAGTCGAAAGATTTTACATCGGGGAAAGCTCGTCCAGCAATATTTGGTTGAATGGTCCGACGGTACAAGGGATGACGCAACATGGGAGCCATGCGAGGTGGTTCAACGTTATTACCCGGATATACAGCTTGAAGACAAGGTGTTTTCTCAAGCAGGCGGGAGTGATACGGTGTACCAGGAGGACGGGTCAGGAGACATGCAGGTCGAGGATGCGCACGAGACGGAAATAGCAGAGACAAGTGACAAGGAGCCGGGGACGAGCGTAGCTCGGCGCCGGCGTGATCGGAAGGCTCCAGCGTGGCATGGGGATTATATTCTCCAGTGATTATTATCTTTTATTTATTATTGTCATTTTAATTATTGTAATAGTGTTTTTAGGTGAGCGAAAATATAAGCTCCTTCGAGGGTTTCTTTACGGTTCTTTACCTCGTCGCTTTTTTTGAACCGTCAGGATAGAAAACGTAGTTAACTAGGACTGGGATTCTGCTAGGATTCTCCTTTAAAAAGAGATGTACCCCATGCAATTTACGTATGAAATAAACTCCCAATTGCAAACTACTTCTCCTCTTGTGGCGCACAGCTCTTGTCTGTGATTTGTTCTCTTCCCTTTTCTCAATTTCTGGAGCTTGGAGACGCTCGAAGTCTCCCCAAATCCGGTACTTGATCGTATCAGATATGGTACTGGACTCACCCACTATGAGAATACTACATGGGTTTTATTTTAAATGTGTTATCAGTGTTCTCATTATCTAATCTATATTTGGTTCTAGTTTGGATAAATTTAGTTCAGATATATGTTATAATCGGATCAGTTCGGTTAAATTTTTGTTCGCATTTAATTCCCTTTTATACATTTTCCAATTTTGGTTCGGTTTCGGGTGAGTTTGGTTTTGGGCCGATTCACATGTCAACCGATTCAAATTAATTCTAGTTTCGGATGTATTCTAGTTTGGATATATTTTGATTTGGGCATGTTTTGTTTTCTAATATATTTGCATATATGTTAATTGACCCATATTTGTTGTATTTTGTGTTTACGTGTTTTGGGCCTTTTCTTGTTACTATCGGGCCATGTGTAGATAGTCTATGTACTCTATATATACTTGTGGAAATCAACAGAAAAGCCGAGAACGTTATTTTCCCAAAATTTTACATGGTATCAGAGCAAAACGCGTAAGTCGCGTAACCTAGCCGCTGCCTCTCACGTTCTTCGTCTTCATCTCTGTGCGAAGAACGCTGGTGCTGTTCTTCTGCTTCTTGTTCGACACAATGGCAGACAACACAAGCAAGAAGACTCCAACTCTACCAATTCATGATCCGTCTTCACCATATTACCTTCATCCGTCTGAAGGCCCAGGTAATTCTCTCACCAAATATCTCTTGCGTGGGGAAAATTTTCACACCTGTGAGAAGGCGATCTGTAATGCGTTAAAGGGCCGTGGGAAAGCCAAATTTCTGACCACCGAAGGCATGCCGAAACCGACTAAGGAACAGGAACTTTCGGCGTGGGAGTCCAATAATTCGATTATTTGTTCGTGGATTTTGAACAGTGTGGATGAATCTGTTCAACCTAGCATCATTTCTCATTGTGTTGCTCATGAATTATGGTCGGATTTGAAATCACGTTAGGGGGGTTCCAACGGACTGCGGATTCATCAATTGAAGACCGAGATGCAAAATTTGCGTCAAAAGGGGCAGTCCGTGGAGGTTTATTACAACCAGTTCATCACTCTCTGGAATCAGTTGTATGGGGGAAGAGACCCGACAAGGGGCTGCCGGTGTGGAGCAGCCGTGCTTCTTCGTGATGACGTCGAGAAAGAGAAGACCCATACGTTTTTGCTCGGGTTGGACGACGAGCAGTATGGGGGCATTCGGTCTCAAATTCTTGGGACAGAACCTATCCCCGATATCAACAGAGCCTATTCTTTGATCACCCAGGAAGAACATCACCATTCTATTGTTCGTGCCAGGAATGATCGTACAGATGCCATGGCATTCGCAGTCACACGACCTCCTCCACCGCCGCCCAACACTTACCAGTGCACCCATTGTGGAAAATCGGGACACACGGTTGATCGTTGCTATATGCTTATTGGCTTCCCTAACGGTGGAAGGGGTGGCCGAGGGGGACGTGGTGGCTGTGGCAGTACTACCCGAGGCAAAGGAAGATCCGGCAGAGGGGGGCGAGATGTCCAGCAGGGTGTTCAGCAGCCAGTCGGCACTGCCCAGGCAGCTGGTGCTGGTCTCGACGCCCAATTTGACTCCGGGATGGCTTCGGCAGCCTCTTTGACTCCAGATCAGGTTTCTCGTCTTCTATTTATGCTTGATACAACACCTACTGCCGGTAAGCTTAATGGTATGCCGCAACCGTCGTCCAATGATTGGCTTGTTGATAGTGGTGCTTCACACCACATGACGGGTAACTCTGCATGTCTTTCTGATATTTTGTCTATCTCGCCATGCAAAATTACTCTTCCCGATGGTTCGGCTGTGGTCGCTAAAATGTGTGGCAAAGTGATGTTGTCACCCACTTTGATTCTTCGGAACGTGCTCTTTGTTCCAGAATTAAAGTGTAATCTGATTTTTGTTGGATGCCTTATTAGAGGCAATAACTGTCTTGTAATTTTTGATGATCGTTGTTGTGTGTTGCAGGACCGTGTTTCGAGAATGGAGATTGGACGGGGTAATGCAAATAATGGAGTCTATGTCTTGAGTCCGTCTCTGATTGCTTCAGCATCGTGCGTCGATCGAGATACTCTTCTTCATAAGAGACTTGGTCATCCATCCCATAATGTTTTGTCTTTTCCTCCGTTTAATAGAACATCTTCTCAAATTAAAAATTAGAGTCATGTGAGATTTGTTTTTACTCTAAACAAACTCGTTCTGTGTTTCCTTCCAGTTTAAATAAAGCAGATGCTATTTTTGACTTAATTCATTGTGATTTGTGGGGTCCGTATTCGCCTTGTATGTTTACTGGAGCTCATTATTTTTTGACAATTGTTGATGATCATTCTTGTGTCGTTTGGGTGTATTTGATAATCGATAAAAGTGAGGTGACAAGTTGTTTAAAACAATTCTTCACTTTTATTCGTACTCAGTTTGGTAAAACCATTAAAACCGTTCGTTCTGATAACGGCACAGAATTCTTAAATCGACCACTACGTCAGTTTTATTGTGAGTTGGGTGTTTCCATTCAAACGTCCTGTGTCGGCACGCCCCAACAAAATGGGTGCGTCGAACGTAAACACCGTCATATTCTTAATGTGGCTCGTTCACTCATGTTTCAAGCATCTTTACCTATTGATTTTTGGGGGGAATGTGTTCGTACTGCTGTCTATCTTATAAATCGGACACCTACACCTATTCTTGGGGGGAAAACTCCGTATGATATCATGAATTCAAAACCTCCAGATGTTGGTCATCTCCGTGTCTTCGGGTGTCTGTGTTATGTTCGTCTTGTTCAGCGTCCACCAAATAAATTTGCCCCTCGTAGCACGAAATGTGTTTTTCTTGGTTATCCTACGGGCACTAAAGGGTGGCGCGTTTATGATCTTGAGTCTCACCGTTTGTTCCATTCTCGAGATGTTTCCTTTGACGACACAGTTTTTCCGTTTGCTCTATCTCCAAATACTTCCTTACCATCACAGCCCGGT
This sequence comes from Cuscuta campestris, assembly GCA_900332095.2. Taxonomy (NCBI): domain Eukaryota; kingdom Viridiplantae; phylum Streptophyta; class Magnoliopsida; order Solanales; family Convolvulaceae; genus Cuscuta; species Cuscuta campestris. Next base: position 1,108,615 of record OOIL02006718.1, on the reverse strand, counting down.
CACCAACAACACACCACAATTCCTTTTGCTGATTTCCTTGATCAAACCCATGTTACTGCCGCCTTACCAAACCCCCATGCTGACCATATTACACCCACTGAAGCACAGCCCACTACCGCACAGCCTTCTACCGCACAGCCCTCTGCCGAACAGCCGCTGGCTATTGCCGAACAGCCCACTGTCCAAACCAGCCTCACCCCGTCCGTCACGCCGCCCATTGCCCCGACTGCTTCGCGGCCTCAGCGTGTTAGGCGTGCCCCTCCTTGTTTGTCGGACTATGTGTGTAACATTGTCCATTCTGATGATTCCATTATTGGTACACCTGGAAAATCTGTGCGCTCTGGGACTCGGTTTCCTCTCACTAACTTCGTGAATTATGATAAATTTCATGACAGGTACCGGGGTTTTCTAGCCGCTATTACTTCTACAGAGGTGCCCACTTCTTTTCGAGAGGCCGTACAACATGCAACATGGCGTGTTGCCATGCAGCAGGAGATCACATCATTGGAAGCTAATCATACGTGGGATATCATCGACCTTCCTAAAGGTCGCCATGCTTTGGGGTGTCAATGGGTCTATAAGACCAAATTCCGCTCCGATGGGTCTAAGGAGCGTGATAAGGCTAGATTGGTGGTTCTAAGAAATCATCAAGAGATGGGCACTGATTTTACAGATACTTTTGCTCCGGTTGCCAAAATGGGTATTGTCCGTATTCTTCTGTCTGTTGCTGTTGCTAGAAACTGGGCTGTACATCAACTTGATGTTAATAATGCTTTTCTTCATGGTGATTTGAACGAGGAAGTTTATATGCGTGTGCCCCCTGGATATACTCACCTTTATCCTGGCAAGGTGTGCCGTCTCCGCAAATCACTTTATGGGTTGCGCCAATCTCCTCGTAATTGGTTCTCAAAATTGACTATGGCACTTCGTCAGTATGGGTTTCGTTAGGCACACAAAGACCATACCCTTTTTCTCCTTCGCCGTGGCCCGGATACTTTGGCAATTCTGGTATATGTTGATGATATTCTTGTTGCAGGCAATAATCTCACTTTGCTTTCGTCTTTCAAACGTTACTTGCATAATTGTTTTCGTTTGAAAGATATGGGGCCGCTGACTTACTTTCTTGGAATTGAATGTGCGCGTTCCTCGACCGGAATGGTACTGTGTCAACGTAAATATGCCTTGGACATTTTAGCCGAGGCCGGCCTCTTGGGATGTAAACCAGTCGACACGCCGATTCAGCCCAACCATAATCTTGGCCGTTCGGAGAGTGCCCTCTTGCGTGATCCTTCTCGCTACCGGCGCATAGTCGGTCGCCTCATTTATTTGACGATCACTCGTCCTGATTTGGCATACTCTGTCCATGTATTGTCTCAATTTTTGCAGGCACCTACCGTTGATGTTGGGAAAAATATTATAGATTTTAATGATGATGTATTTAGAATGTAATAGGGACTTTAGGTCTCCCCCATGGAGAAATATCCTCAATGGAGAAATTTCTCTTTCTCACCCTCATAGACGGCAATGGAGAAAAGCCTAGTGAGAAAGAAAGTAATTCAAAGTTTATGGTGCAATTCTCGGCAGTAGAGAAAGTTTATGGTGTAATTCTCGTATTTTTCAGGATTATACCATACACTTTCTCTGGAACAACACTCTCTCTATTTTTTCTTTTTATTCTTACCTTGATCTCTTTCCCATCCCCTTTCCTTTCTTTACTTTTTCTAAATCTTTTGTTAGCAGTCCCCCCAATTTTCTTACAAGTTTTTTTTTTGGGTGGTGCCTCTGCTCCCTTCTCTCAAGGAGTTCTCAAAATTTTTTTTTTGAACTCTTTTTCAAAATTTCTTTTAAATTTTTTTGTCTTTTTCCTTCATCTTTAAAATCTTTATTTTATCTTTTTCACAATCAATTCTCTTTTCCAAAACCTTTTCTTTCTTGTCATTTTATCTCTCTTTTGTTTTCTTCTTTCATTTTTATTTTTAGTCTTTGAGAGATGTGTTGCTTCCTAGATCTTGGTTATCCACTTTGGATAATAGAGATCTATCAAACGCAACGCCAACTGCTCCGCCAAGCAGAATCTGCTGAAGCTGAAAACGGTCAATGGCGGAAGATATCACAAAATCTCAAGACAAGACTTGGTTTAGGAATTATTGTAATTTGAATTGTATTTGCTTAAGAGTTTTTGTTAACAAGCTGTATATTATGAGAAACTAAAAGAAAGTTATAAAATTAGTTCTCAGTACAGCGACCGGAACTCTTAAACACTTGTTTGTCATCATCAAAAAGGGGGAAATTGTTGGGAAAAATATTATAGATTTTGATGATGATGTATTTAGAATGTAATAGGGACTT
>OOIL02006718.1:1069276-1095211 GCA_900332095.2 Cuscuta campestris | reverse complement strand
ATTCAACGGATAGATTATCCAATCCAGCTATAAATAGCATCCTTGGAAGACTGGAGAAGATATGAAGAATGAGATACGTTGATACAACAACACAATGAAGCAATCTAAAACAAAGATATCTCATTCACAGTTAGCCCAAAAAGCTTGATAAAGAGAGATTTCTAAACTCCTTATCCAGAAGCAAACTCCTCCTCCTTCCAAAGAGCTATAGTGTAAACACTTGAAGGTTTCCTTGCCTCAAGTACCACACCACGTTGAAGGATACAACTTTTTTATCAAACTTCTTGATTAAAAAGGGGGTAGGTCAACTTTCTTACAAGTTGATCTTTCAAGTCCTATTGTTCGGATCTTGCAGTTGTTGAAGAAGCGTGACCTTCGAAGGAACAACAAAGCCAGCACGAGTGCAGTAGCAACATTGGTCTTGCGAAGATATACCTTGCAGAAATTCACACAAGTGTAATTGTTGGTTCATTATTCAACAACCAACTACATAGTGGATTTTGAGGACGTAGAAGGATTACCCCACCTTCGAACCTCGTTAAAGTTTGCGTGTCTCTCTCTCTTTTATCTTCACTCTTACTTACAATTATATTAACTGTGAAAACTAACCCATCCATATTGATTACTGCTCACTCTACCCACCAAATTCCGCACACAATCTAAAGTTCTCAAGAACTCTAGATTAACACTTATTTTCACGTTTTCAAAAGAAACGAAAAAGATTTTAAATTTGTAACAAAGTCTATTCACCCCCCCCCCCCCTCTAGACTTTGTATCTCCCCTCTAGACTTTGTATCTCACCACTTTCGGACCACCAGTTGACCATCTCGCTGCCGCCATGCGCGTTCTCAAGTACATCAAAGGGCACCCAGATCAAGGAATCTTGTTGAGACGTGATAGCAATCTGCAAATCATGGCCTACTGTGACTCGGGTTGGGCGACCTTCCCTGTTACTCGACGTTCTGTGAGTGGTTATTTCATTACTCTAGGTGGCTCTCCTGTGTCCTGGAAAACTAAGAAGCAAACCACCGTCTCTCGTTCTTCTGCTGAGGCTGAGTACCGCGCAATGGCTAATGCATGCGTTGAGATTCGATGGCTAAGTCCATGCTCACGGCCTTGGGAGTGCCGATCGTCCCTACCCCCCGTCTATTTTGTGACAATCAGTCGGCCTTATTCATTGCCGCCAACCCTGTTTTTCACGAGCGCATGAAGCACATAGATATCGATTGTCACATTGTTCGCGAATGTGTTCAGCGCAGGGAGGTTTCTACATACTATGTGCCTACTCGTCTTCAGATTGCAAATTTGTTCACTAAAGCACTGTCTAAACCGGCGTATCAGTTCTTACTGTCCAAGTTGGGCGTTCACGATATTCACGCGCCAACTTGAGGGGGAGTGTTAATTGACCCATATTTGTTGTATTTTGTGTTTACGTGTATTGGGCATTTTCTTGTTATTATCGGGTCATGTGTAGATAGTCTATGTACTCTATATATACTTGTGGAAATCAACAGAAAAGTCGAGAACGTTATTTTCCCAAAATTCTACAATATATGTTATTTTCTAATTAAGTTTTAATTATCCATTCATTTCTTTTATCATATTGCATGTATCAATCTATCATTAATTCATCACCTCATTTTATTTTCTATTTCTTTTTATTATACTCCCCCACCCTAAATATCTTCCATTTTATATTTTCAGTTATATTTTATAAATTTGGATTACGAATTATGAAAGAAAAGTATATTTACTTCTTATACAACATTAATATAATTGGATTTCCAAATTACATATAATTTGGTTAAAATATACTGAAATTGAGTGAAATTTAATGCAAATAGATAAATTTTGAGTGAAATTAATTACATTCAAAGCACATGTTTGGCCAACCACACAATACTTAGGGGGTGGAAGAATATATTTTTAATTGTATTCTAGTTTCTATAAAGTTTAACTAAACTTTTTGTGTAAGTTGCATTGTTCATTTTATACTAAGTTATAAATCAAATATACTTAAAAGATATGAAATTTTATATTTTGTTTAGATATGGTAATTCATTTTGAAACGTAGGGAGTAAGTAATATAAGTTTGTAACTAGTTCAAATGGTAAAAAAAGAAAATTTGAAATCGCGTGAATATAACTATTCACTAATGTACATAAATATAATCCCGTAGAATCAATTATGGATATTATCAGTTTCGGGTCTTATCAATTTTGAATTGGTTCGGTTTCAGATTGAATTAGCTAGGTTCGGATCTAATAAATTTTGGATTTTAATTTAATCGAGTATGGATATATATTATTTGGTTTTGCTTTGGTTTAGATAATTTTGGTTATAAATCAGATCTTCACTTTATGGATCATTGTGGTTCCAATTTCAGATCATTCTGTTCGGGCAATTGATTCAAGTTCTGTTTTGCCAGGTTTAACCACCATCACTCATGTTCCAACCACACCGGAGGCTGATCTTTGCCATTTTAATTTCTTTTAACCTTGTTTCTTTGGGATTTTGCCCTCATCACTTAGGCTTTGTTTCGTAAGCCTTATCTGTTTGATCTGATCTGAATTTTTGAAGTTCTGATATGATATGATTATGCCTGATGTGATCTGATTGAATCTCTGATTGTATCTAATTTTTTCTGACTAGATCTGGTGTAAATGAATTTAAAGTTTAATTTAAATTAAACTTAAAATTATTAAACTAATTTAATAATTTTAAAGTATTAAAATTCATATATACATTAAAAAAATTAAAATAAGAAAATCGTTGACTATAGCTGATTATTGATATATTTTAACATTTTAAAATATTAAATATCTTTTCAATATCACTAATTTTTTAATCTCTATAAGTAAAAGCTAAATAATCAATTTTATTGATATAGTGAGGGCGTGCATTACAACTTGGCATAAAAATAACCAAATATTAGAAAATATGGATGTTATTCTACAAAAATATCACAATCTATCTGCCTATTACATATTAATATATTGCATGTTACAAATTACACATCACATAAAATTTTAAACACTAATATTCCGTTCACCTCTACCAATCTTGTCATAAATTCACCCTTGTGTAGACTGTAGAGTCCTGGCAAAACAGAACCGGAACTGGTTACTCGAACCGAATTATCTAAAATAGAAATCGAAATGACCCGAAAAATGAAGATCTGATCTATAACAAAAAAACTTGAAATGATCCGAACCAAAGTGAAACCGAACTAAATAATTCATATCTGATTTAAATCCGAAACCGATAATATCCAAACTGCTTAAACCCAAAACTGATAAAACTTGAAATTGATTATATCTGAAACCGATAATATTCGAACACGATTAGAACTAAACCCGATAAGTTCAAAACTATGTTTGCCTTTCAATAAGCATATTGTATTTTTAAATTTTTACTTTTATTTTACCATTTGAATTAATTACATTACTTGCTCATTCACTCATAAAACAGATTATCATCTTGAGAAAAAAATTACAAAATCTCATGCCTTAAACTTATTATATTTAGAAATTGAAAATAAGTTATACATATAAAATATTGGATGAATAAAGTGAGCCAACTATTTTGCTATTAAAAAAATTAAAGGGAATACAATATTTGAAAAACAAGGTGAAGCATCAATTGAAAAAACTAGGTCTAAGAGTTGAAGGTGAGTGGAAATTGAGACATAAAAAATTAAGTCTTTGATTAGAGACTATATGAAAAATACAGTATTAATTTCAGTTTTAAGTTACAAAATCTAATTAGAACAATCTTATTTTGAAGAAAAACTCCCTACATGTGAGAAAGAATGCAACATAATGCAAAACAAAGCAAAAATTTAAAGTTTTTTAAATTTATTTTATTAAAAGATTGGTATAAAAATAAAAAAATGTTTACATATTTAAAAAATAAGTCAAGAGTTTTACAAAATAAGATTTTACAAGAATAATAGTTTATTTTATGAAATAATAAATGATAAGACACAAACAAATAAAATTTCCGTAATTTTTAAATAGTGAATTGAAGTGTGATATTCTTTTTGGGAAGAAAGGATTATATGATAGTATAGAATAACTATATTTTATCCTAATTTAATCCAATTACAATAAGTTTTATTAGTTTGGGAGTTAATATGATTAGTATCAAACGAATTCACTCAATATTAGTCAATAATATTAGATGTTAGTGTTAGTTTTTTGAAAAAACTCTCTAGCAGCAGCATTTAGTGTTATCATTTCCATAATTGATCTATAACATTACATTTAGGTATAAAATTAATTATATTTGATTCTATTAAATTTAATTTTATCTAATTTCAACCAAATACACTCAAATAATTAAAAATTTTGCACTCAATTGAATAGAATTCACTTAATTTCACCCAATTTCATTCAATTTTTACCAAATTGTACTCAATTGGAGTACAATACTATTTGAATTTATCTTTTAAGTTTTCATTTCGAAACATAAATATTTTAGTAGATGTCAAAAAATTTGATATATCAAAACTAAATTTTAAAATCAATTTAATTATATTAAATTTTTATCATAATGAAATATATATTTTTTTCATAATTTGTAGTCCAAATTTGTAAAATTTTACAAAAAAGTCAAAAAAGGAAGATTATTTATGGTAGAGATAATATAATTAGAAAAAAAATATTAAATAATATGAGGTGTTAAATTGATGATAGATTGATAAATGTGATAGACCATAAAAAGAAACATGGATAATTAAATTTTAATTATAAAATAATATATATCAAAATATATTTGATTGCAATATATATCCGAACTGAAACATATCCGAAGATGAAATATATCCTAACCAAACTAAATCCAAAATTAAAATTTATCTGAACCGTATCTGAACTGACTTGAAACCAAACAAAAAAATGTATAGAACCGAATCAAATCCGAACCAAAATTAAACCGATTCGAACTGAACCGAACTGATTATAACATATATCTGAAAGATATCCGAACAAAAAAAAAATGCAATCTGATACCAATCTGGTTGACCCGATTGCCAACTCTACTTGTGTATTCTAAACCATTTTTTAAGTTTAAAAGTGAGTCTTTTTAACTATAAAGTATTTGTGGTTTTAGAAACGAATTTTTGTATTATTCTTATATGAACAAGTATTTTAAAATAGCTTTATTAGAGTATGAAAATTACAACTTATTAAGCCTTAAAATTGCTTCCATGCATCATTCCTACAAGCTAAGAAATTACTAGTAATGATGGTTTTTAGTTGAATTATAATAATAATTATAATAAAAATAATTATAATTTTAATATTAATTAAGATTTAGGTGTGTAGCTTTAAATAAAGTAATGTAATTATTATTTAATCCTTGAAAAAATATTAATATTATTTTTTATATTTTTTCGTGATTTGATATTATTAGATTTGATCTGATCTAATCTGATTGAATCTGGCCTGATTTGATTAGATTTGATCTGGTTAGGTCTAATCTTATCTGATTTTATTAAGAATAAGTAATATGTAGCAAAAATAAGTCCTAGAGCCTTACTTTCCTTTCTAATCCTCACCTTATACCTTATCATTTTACTTCGTATAAAATTATGTTTCTCTCAACAAAATATATATACTCTCTCCGTCTAAATATCTCTTTCCTACTTTGACTTTACACGCATTTGAAGAAAAAAGTAAACATTATCCAATACTACCCTCCACTCCCTAGCACAGTCCACCAAGACCCCATCAGCCCAAACCCAACTGTCTGCCCCAAAATAGAGTCCATCAAGTGACCCACCGGCGACCCAGACTCCAACCAGTGAATCACCGCCGACGACCCAGACTCCGGCATCCCTTGCCACCCAACCCAAATCATTGTTCATCCTCTATAGCTTGACGCTGAAGACACCAAAAAACAACAATGAAGACTTCACACCCTTATTCTTCCACCAAATCCAAATTGATGGAGGACACCAATACAATGGAGATCTCTTCAAATCTGAAGGAGGGATAGCCGCCGATAGAGATCAAAAAAGGGAAACAAAGGGAAATGTGTGGATGAAGACCTGTTCAAATCTGACAGAGATCTGTAGATCTGAAAATTGACAAAGGCCATTTCTTCTTCGATGAACAGGGTGGTGTGGATTGGAGAGATTCACAATGAAGACTAGAGAATATGATGTGACAATGTGGTTCATATGAATATGGAGTAGAGAATTTAGAGATGAGAATGATGTTGGTAAATGAAAAGGAAGATTTGGGAAGATGAAAGTAAAAATATGTGGCTGTGTGGTCTGATAGGAAATTGGGGTGGGTGGAAGCTTGTAAGGGTAGTTAAGAGATTCTACACATAAAAACTTAACAAATAAAGATACCGGAAGAAAATTTATGAATGGACGGAAAAGAAAAGTGAGAAAGAAATTTTTGGACGTAGGGAGTATATAAAACGAATATTTGGGCAGAATTCCAAACAAATGATATGAAAAGAGCTCCGTTCAAAATCCATTGTTTCTCTTTCATGTCTAATACAAATTTGAACAACCAATCTCATTCAAAACTTACCAAGTTAAGGTTGATCAATTGATGTATAAAACAAAACAACATCAAAGATGCATTAAAGTTAAAGAAATGCAAAAAGCTTACTAGTATCCAAAATAACAAATTACAGCAGACAAAGAAAGATCTCTATGTGAAGTCTCAGTTGTGGCCATTCTCAATTGACGCCGCCTGATTGGTAAACACAGATCGGCAACTAGAAGAGTTTCTCCAAGTGGAGCTCAACAAAGGAGCAAGGATCAGGAATGTCAAAGTTTGCAAGGACCTGAATCCACCACATGCGAGTGAAGAATAGTGTCAACGGTAATTAGATACTTATATGCAAATGCTGAAGCTAACAGAAACTACAATGTACACAGTTTAAAGTACGCAAGTGACACAACTAAGGGTTCGTTTGGAATTCAGAAAATATTGAGAGAAAATAGAGACGAGAAGCGTGGGGGTAGGGAATTTAAAAAATTAAGTTAAAGTCAATAAAAAACAATTATTTGTAAAATATTTGAAACATTAATCATTATTCATTTTCCTTTGCTTCCATGTACAACCAGTTGCATGAAAATAACTTTCCTTTGCATTTTTCATCTCTCGTATTTTCTGTGATCCAGCAGACATACCCTAAATTATGTCCAAGAAAATCACCAATCCAAATATCCAATACCCCCCCCCTCCCACCCCCAAAAACATATGTACCTCTGGATGCACAATGCCAAAGTTCCCTATGTGCTTTCCTTGGCAAATGATACTGGCTTGTCTTCCTTGAAGCAGTTCAGGCTCCTACTATGCCAAATTAATATGGGTTAGTATGGAGTGCTTTCTAAAGACAAAAACAAAATTAAAACTAAAAAGAAAACGTCAAATGGAAACATGTATACTTACATCTGAACTTTCAATGTAGTAGCCTGAGGTATCACCATGCGACACAAATGAATATCCAGTCACTTCCATTATTCTATCAACTAGACCATGTATTAGCTGCAAAAGATAAAGTGATTCAGAGATATAGGGATTTGATAGGCGTCCCTGATGCACTATCTTAAGGAGAGTAAGACAAGGACAATGTGGGAGACATACACGAGAGACAACTAATGGCATTTAAATGAAAGCTAAATACAGAAAATTCATAGGAATTCATACCTCAAATCCTGAGTTGGCTCCACAATACAACGCAGCAAGATTCTGATGGTTTTGAGCACCAACATCCTTGGTGTTGTTTACAAGGACTACATCACCAACTTCAAATATCTAAAGCGACAATGTTTACATTACATCCAAAAAAATTAGACAGAATAAATACTGTTGAGTTGAACTCCCTTCCTAAACACACGAAGTACGATACTATGATATGATGTCCCATTTTTTATTTCACCGAAGTGTTTAAGGTCCTATTACATACACTTCACATTTTTCAAACTGTAACAACCTTAAAACATGTGAACAGTTAACTATGTACTATGATTTGTATGCAACAAAACTGTGCATTGAACCCAATTCCTGAAAATATGTTAAGAGTACTAAACGCAAACTAAACAATAAATTATGAGTCTCACTGTCAGGAACAATTTTTTCATAAGAAAAGGGGGTAGTTCTTTCAAATATATGCTTTACGCATGTTCGCTTGAAAATCTTATTTTATATACCAGATTAGCAGTTAAGTGTAGCCATGTAAGCATAATGAGGGCTTAATTCATCAACTAGTACAACTCAATACCAAGCATAGTAAGATAGCTTACAGAATACTGAATACTGCAACCGGTGAGCTCTTAAATCCTACTTTGAAGTATAGTTTATTTAGTAATTTCATATGATAATTTCTTCTTTTTGGTCTGGTTAGCAGTTAAACACAGCCAAACAAAAGAATTGTTATAACCAATCTAGTTACAAGAGTACTTTAAATGATATACACAAGGCTATGTATCTACTTGTACATTTTTTTTGTACATTTAATTCTTCTTTATCTTGACTGTTCGAATGTTTCATTTAATTTGGTTATTTGTAGGGTATTATTTTGTTCGATTGCAAGAGATCATGTACAAGTGATAAATGCATTTTATAATTTTTATCAAAGAGGTGTGCTTCAATTCTGTTACGTGTGCCCCTCTGCTTTGTGCCTTGCACCTCGGTTTTGGAAACCGAATCGCGTTCTGAGACGGATAATTGAGAAAAGAAGTAAAGTAGACCTCATGCGTTACATCAATTAACTGAATTCAGTTCAAATAAGTTGGATAAAATGAACAGCACCAAATTCATAGTGGAGAATTATGACCTTGTCCTCACATTACCGAACTGTCAGTAGCACCACATGACAAAGAAAAGAAAGTAGATACGGAAATCAGCAGCAGATAAGTTCATTATACCTTCATAGGTTTCGGATGGTCCTTATTGTGTCCAACTGTTTTTAGTATGCCTGGCATTAGAGATGTTCTTGCAACCTGAAAAAGATATGACCGGAAAAAATTGGGAACATGAGTAAAATGTCACATAATAAAATAAAAATTGCAGGGGGGCTAGATAGGGGTAAAGGAACTAGCTTGAGATGGTGTCTAATCAGAAAGGAAACTAGCCTAACAAGTAAAACTAGAACCTTTTACAATTAGCCTTCAAAACCCCCCAACAGACCATGGTGAACAAATGAACAGAGGTACACATTTTCAAAATTAAAACTTATGATAGATTTAGTTTCTCCAAATACAGGGAAGGAGGGCAAAGCCACACAGACAACCATAAATCCAACTTTCTTAAGAGTACTCATTTTCAACTAACCTATTCAGATATGTTTAACCAAGTCAAACATAGCTTGATTTACTTCATGGAATTAAACTACTTTTTTCACCAACAGCCTTTGGGAGAAATGTTAAGATAAAAAGCCAATCAACAAAAACCTAAATGCTTTTATGCACCTCACTTAGACCTGGCAAAACAGAACCGGAACCGATTACCCGAACCGAAATATCTGAAACCGAAACCGGAATGACCCAAAAAATGAAGATCCGATCTATAACCGAAAATCCGAAATGATCCGAATCGAACCGAAACCGAACTAAATAATTCATATCCGATTTAAATCCGAAACCGATTAGATCCGAAACCGATAATATCCGAACCGATTAAACCCGAAACCGATTAGATCCGAACCCGATAATACCCGAAACCGATAATTCCGAAACCGATTAGATCTGAAACAGATAATATCCGAACCCGATTAGAACTAAAATCGATAAATTCAGAACTATGTTTGCCTTTCAATAAGCATAATATATTTTTAAATTTTTACTTTTATTTTACCATTTGAACTAATTACATTACTTGCTCATTCGGTCATAAATTAAAATGGATTATCTTCTTGAAAAAAAGTACAAAGTTTTATGCCTTAAATTTATTATATGTAGAAATTAAAGATAAGTTATACATATAAATGATAACGCACAAACAAATAAAATTTCTGTAATTTTTAAATAGTGAAGTGTGATATTCTTTTTGGGACGAAAGAAATATATGATGAATTGTATGGAATAACTAGATTTTATCCTAATTTCATCTCATTACAATAAATTTTATTGATTTGAGAGTTAATTTGACTAGTTTCAAACCAATTCATTCAATATTAGTCAATAAAATTAGATGCTAGTGTTAGCATTTTGAAAAGACTCTCTAGCGGCAGCCTTTACTGTTATCATTTTCAAATTTGATCTACACCATTACATTTAGGTGTAAAATTAATTATATTTGACTCTATTAAATTTAATTTTCTCTATTTTCAACCAAATATACTCAAAAATTTACAAATTTTGCACTCAATTGAATAAAATTCACTTAATTTCACCCAATTTTACTCAATTTTTACCAAACTGTATTCAAATGGAACATAAGACTATTTGAATTTATCTTTTCATTTATATAAATGAGTATATTAGTATATGTGAGAAAAATTTTATATTTCAAAACTAAATTTTAAAATCAATTTAATTATATTAAATTTATATCATAATTAAATATATATCTTTTCATAATTTGTAGTCCAAATTTGTAAAATATGACTAAAAAGTCAAAAAGGGAAGATTATTTAGGGTATAGATAATATAACTAGAAAAAACTAAAATAATATGAGGTATTGAATTGATGATAGATTGATAAATGTGATAAAACATAAAAAGAAACACGGATAGTTAAATTTTAATTAGAAAATAATATATATCCAAAATATATTTGATCCGAAACCGAAATATATCCGAACCGAACTAGACCCGAAACCGAAATATATCCGACTCAAATTGTATCCGAACCGAAATCTATCCGAACCGATTTATAACCGAATCGTATCTGAACCGACTCGAAACCGAACCGAACCGAAAAATGTATAGAACCGAAATCAAATCCGAACCGAAATTTAACCGATCCGAACCGAACCGAACCGATTATAACATATAACCGAAAGATATCCGAACCGAAAAAATCCAACCCGAAACCGATCCGGTTGATCCGATTGCCACCTCTAACCTCACTTGTTACATCCCTTTATGTTCATCAATACTTTATCATGTAGCAAACCCGAGGCTGCCCCTAACAGTATTAAGGTATTACTACTTGAAGGAGAGTAAAAACTAGCTGGTTAATGGTTATATATTATAATACGGAGTACAAAAAGCATGATCCACAATTCCACATAACATCTTTTGTATACTTTTCTATGTTTACAAAAAACAGATGTATGAGCCTCCGGCCTCCAAGGAGAGCAATTGTTCAAACTTCTCAGGCTTAGGCATTATGATGCTTAGGAAAATCAGGCATATTCTTTGAATACTACTAGTGAAAATAATCAAATAAAGCCTACTACAGAGCTGTTGTTAAAGATTCCTTTTCTCCTATATATGTAATAATGGAAAGCTTGATCCAGTACAACTCAAGCAGTTGTAAGTGTTTCGATTTTCTCAAGTTTCAGTTGTACGGTAGAAGACTACAGAGTGTACAGACAATTAACTAACCTCAAATTCAGAAGTGCGAGAATTTGCAAGTACAGCTGCTGAATTGTCTTCTCCACGCCTCAGCAGGGAGGCAACTTCTCTTTTAGAACACAATATCCACGTCAGCACCTCTGTGTAACCAGCCATTGATACCTAAATGAATTGCACATAAGATTGGTATATAGTACATGATGTGCAGATTGTGTAGGCATGCAAAGATTGTGTAGGCATGCACAGATTTACATTATGCCTTGCCAATTAGAACAAACTATCCAATAACAGAACAAACTGTTGGGGAGTATGAAATAGATCGTTGATAATTCTTCGGCATTATGGGTCGGGGAAATTAAAGTCCACACAAGGATTAAGGATGCAGTGGGTTCATGTGTTCAAGGTCAGGCATACACGAAAGCAGTCGTATTACTTCAGTGGAAATTTGCAGGATGGCAATGTAGAAAAGATTATTAGATTGACAATACATTCAAGAGCCAAGGGGCAGGAACGAAATGAAGAAAGAATGATGTGGATACTGCAAAGGAGTAAACACATCCCTGGAAGCAATGGAGTTTGAATCCATGACCACAAAGACAATTAGATTAAAGGATGGTGTTTGAATACATGATCAAAAGTCAGTGATGATGACTGATATCACAAGTTCACCACACAACATGCACTACATAACATTGAAGGCCTGAAATATGTAATGATAAGATTTTTGTTAACAGACACAACCATGCATCCATATCACTGGAAAGGTGGCTTGAGATTTTGTATGTGGTATTAATTCATTTAATAGGATTATAAAACTGCCTAGCTGCTATCAACAACCCAGTAAAATCCCATGAATGGGTGTGTATGCAGGCATTACCCCTACGTTAAAAGGTAGCGAGATTGTTTCAAAAAGACCCCCGGCCATTATTGTCATCAATAATGGCTGCCTTGTTATCATCTGGCAAGGTGGGTGTACGCAGAATTCACCCCTACCTAAATAGGTAGAGAGACTTTCAGAAACAGCCAATCCCATCGATGGGGTCTGGCGGGGTGGGTGTATGCAGACTTCACCCCTACCTAAAAAGGTAGACTAGCTGCTTGCAAAAGACCCATGGCCATAAATTTCAACAATGCAAATGAAAGGCTGAAAACATGAATGCCATGATTACCTCCATTCTAATTAGATCACTTAGTTGGCTAAGAGAGAGGGGCTTCAAAGATGCAGGCTTTCTTTTTGGAATATCATTGTAGCCAAAAGCAATTGCAACATCCTGGACAATAATAATATGTCCATTAGAGATAGAAACGGGAGTCACGGGGTCTTTTATCAGAAATATGCCAGAACAAGTACCTCAGCCACATCACAAGCATGAAGAACATCACTTCTACTTGGGGGAACAGAAACAATAAACTTGACTTCCTCTTTTTCTGAAACTGATTTCTTAGCATGCAATTGCATTTTATGCAATAGATCTGCTACCTGAAATGACATCAGTCAGCCATCTGCTAATCTGCAATTTTTAGCATATATTTTCTAGAACAAAAAAATAACATTTGACTACAATCGCTCTTGTTTTTACTTGATATTTTAGGGAAACAATTAAACTATTAAATATGTACCGTAGAATCAACATGTAACAAATAAGAAACGACCCAGGAAATGGTAGCAAAATATTATGACTAAAAAACCAAGTTTAATCTGTATCATTATTATTTTAAACACAATTCTGACATCTTCATCAAAATTCCTCAATCAAGTCTAACATCAAATGGATGGTCAGCTATGAAATATACACTGTCACTAAGTACGAATTGCTATTCCCTAAGAAGAAACAACAAAACTATAAGAAAATGGAGTTAGTAATAGAAAAGAACTGATATTGAATGTTTATCCCAAAAAAAATAAATGAAGCATTATGAGCATTGGGGCTAAATACAAGGCAAAATTAGAACCACTAATCTGTTTTGACGATAAGAATCTGGGGCTAAAACAAATAGTAGGGTTGTAACAAGATCAAATCGGAAACAGAGTAAAGTACTTGATCTTCAGGCAATGATACTCCAACTACACTGTTAATGTATGACAAAGGCACATCCATTTGGTATAGTGACAGGTCCGGAGAAATATACGATCTTCCATCAGGATATATTACTTTAACTTGTTCAACTTCAAACTTCTTTTCACAGTAAGCTGAAAAGCTTGTTACCTACATTAAAGATGACAATGAATGAAAATAAATATACAGAATAGTACATGATAAATCAATAAGCAATCCTAGGAAATCAGAGTCCTACCATCGTGTTCAAAACTATATTGGCCTTTGTCAAATCTGTGGCTGTGCATTCAATGAAAACATTCCTTGTTTTTAAGGTAATGGCAGAATGTGCACCATTAATAATGGGAGGTAAAGATAATACAGTTCTGCAGGAAAACATGATAAGGTCAAACACACTTAAAATAAGGATTTGCACATTTATATTAAAAAAGAACAAATAGAAAACTTCCACGATAATTCAGTGAGCACAAAATCGCATATATGTGAGATTGTTTTAATTAAGAGTACCAAAAAGAAGAGATATTTCAAATAACAGTACTCAGTAGCCTACACGCAATATGGCATAGAAAGGAAAAATAAATCAGTGCGGTAAGATGAAACACGATTACGAAATATATACATTTATACCATTAGTAATTGAATACAGGAAAAGAGAAAACAAAATACCTGTTATGGTCGTATATAACAGGGAAAACTGGTGAATTCTCAATTATGTGTAAAAACTTCTTCAATTTAAGATCATGCTGCAAATATGTCAAGCATTTGCAGAATATTTTAGATCTAACATAGCATGTTGGAGAAACTGAACCTGTGTTAGATGATACTGCTTATAGAATGACATGAAAATAAATAATAAAAAAATCCCAAATAATACATGATACTGAAAAGCATGTATTGATAATGAGAAACAAAGTTCTGGTGGCAACCTCTTTGTAGTATTCCATCAGCTTATCAGCTCTGAAACTCTCTTTCTGGGAATTAAAAACCAAGTAAAGATATTAGAATCACTGCATGAGCACCAAGATACCCTTGAGAAACATAAATAAGACCAGCAACCTGTTTCAATGGAACAAAGCTGATTTCTGAGGGAGGCAAAGCCTGAAAGTTGAAACAGAAAATAATATTTGAGTAAGAAAAAAAAAACAGTTTCTTGATTAGAAATAATTACAACAGAAGCAACAACCCCAGTAAAAAATCCCAACTCCGTTGGGCTCTAGGGATCAAGATGTATGCAACCTTACCCCTGAAAAAACAGAGAGGTTGCTTCCATTAGACCCTTGATGCATTGCTTCATTTACTGCCCAACATAGAATGTAAGCAGGGAAATTTTACAGAATCATCTTGATTTAGGCCATTATTTGTCTGAAGCTAAAACATTGTGAAAATTATTCTAGAAAAACAGCATTTATACCCATAAAACAGCCCCTTTCACAAAACTAAAGTTTTATAAAGGCAATGACCATATGTGGAAGTCTTTCCTTTTTTCAAAGATTGTAATATTCCAATACTACATTTTTACGCCCATTATACTTCTTTACACAGGATTTTAATGGGAAAAATCATGAAATCGTATTTCATATAACGAGCCTCCCATATGTGTGCTTCTTAAAATAATGATAACATCAACTACTTTTCAGGAAACTCAGGAAAATTTTAGCCTAGGCAGGCCCAAGCTTGAGTTGTCTGAATTGGATTCGAACCAATATCTCCCTAATGAGTTGAACTATGTTCAATGATATGAGTTTAACTATTCATTGTTCGTTGAACTACCTTAGGGTTATTTTCAGAAACGTGTATGGCTCAGGGTTATTATTAGACTATGTTGCACGAGAACTCCATGTAGGCTGCCGTACCCGTGTCGAAGACGTGAGACACACCGAAATGCGTGGGAGACGCCTGCACCTTGACGATCAGAACTAGGGTTTTTGATCGGGATCACTGCTATTATCGGGAAAAAAAGTCGAAGAGAATAAAAGAAGAGTCGTGCGCCTTTCTGAATCAATCCCTCTCCCAGAAACTCTCTTTCCTCTGCAACTTGCTACTAATCGAAAGAGAAGAGTCACACACTGGGCTTTTTTTCCCAATGCAGATATAAATGACCCAAATAAAAGACTTCACCCTCTCACCTTACCACTTCCCAGCCTTTAGTTGTTTTTAATAGGACAAAATGACCTTATACTTATTTTTGTTTATTTGGATTATGAATATGATATATGACTTTTTTTTATTATTCACATATTATAAATTTTAAACATTATATGTGTGTGTGTGTGTATGTATTCAGCGTCTCCCCGGCAATTTGTCTCTCCATTTTTTCAAAATAGCCATTTCAGCATCTCTGTTTCGTCTCGTGACTCTCGTCTCTGTCTCAGTTTCGGTGCTACATAGTTCTTAGAAATATCCTAAACCTAAGGGCTAAGGGTGACCTCAAAAAATTTCTCTTTGCAAGTTGCAATGGCTTTTAAAGAAAAATGGTTTGCTAATAAATTTGAAATAAGTGCGCAAAAACTGTGAGATGAACATCAGCAATAAGGGCTTGTTCTTTTCGGTTGAAACTCCAAAGTTGGATTTTGGAAGAAACTCGAAGAAGTTGGAAAAAACTAGGAGTTGGAAAATGTTGGAAAAATGAAATGTTAAAAAATCACTCAATTAATTGATCACCCAAATAAATATGTAAGAACACTAATTTTGGATTAAAAAGAATTCACCTTTGTCCGTGTTTGGGGTGGTAATTATAAATTTGGATACATGGTGTTAATGCAAAGTCATTATATGTAAATAAGTTTTTTAAGTCATTGTTGGAAAAAACTGGAAAGAGTTGGAAAAAACTGGAAACAGTGATATTGCAAGGAGTTGGAGAAAGTTGGAAGTTACTTTTCCAACCCAAAAGAGCAGAACTACGAGATGAACATCATTGTTGCTGGGCAATCATATAGGGAGATGGTGTTAAAAGGAAAAATAGTTATGTATACTGTCTGCTGCAAATTGTACATCTTGAAGCCAAGTGCACTGAAATTACATATGTGACGAATCAAGTGGAAATTTAAGTTATTGGTAAACTGTAGTGAATATAAAACAAGTTGGCAGAGAGAATAGAGCTGATGTTGTAGAGTTATAAACTGAAATACCTCATATGTAAACGGGGCTTCTATTGTATCCAGGTCATGAGTCCCAATGGCAACCAATGTTCTTCGCCTAGAAAAACAAAGACCAAGAATCTAAAGTGTGTAAAACCTCTAAAGAATAAGATTTCAAGACTTCAGTAGTCAAAGACTTAAACATGGAATGGCAAACACAATCACAACCAGTAGATGAGATTCACAGATAACTTGGCCTAAGTATTACCATTTCTAAAAATTAAACTAGCTTCTAAGTAGAAGAATAATAAAAATAAACAAAAGGAGGCATATACTTCTCATGGGCAACAAAATAGAAAAATTA
Source organism: Cuscuta campestris (assembly GCA_900332095.2). Lineage (NCBI taxonomy): Eukaryota > Viridiplantae > Streptophyta > Magnoliopsida > Solanales > Convolvulaceae > Cuscuta > Cuscuta campestris. Next base: position 1,078,222 of record OOIL02006718.1, on the reverse strand, counting down.
ATAAAAGGTACAATTTAAAATTTTATCATCTCTTTACCGAATGTTGTACTCCATTCCCATCTAGGGGTAGTGTGTATTACAAAAAAAGAAAGAGATGGGAGACTGATAATTTGGTCATGTCTGCCCGCCATAGACACGCAACAACACCAAATCTTTTTGGTTGAGGAAACCAGGGGGAAAGGCAGGCCATGCAGAACAACAAAAAAGAAAAGCTAATTAAGAAAAAGGGTCTATCTACTTTAGTTAATGAGGTATACACGCAACAACACCAAATCTTTTTGGTTGAGGAAACCAGGGGGAAAGGCAGGCCATGAAGAACAACAAAAAAGAAAAGCTAATTAAGAAAAAGGGTCTATCTACTTTAGTTAATGAGGTATACTGTTTTGAGCCACCTATATCTGTTACCGATATAATAAGAGAAGGCAAACTAAAATGAATTTATCGTGTTGTAGAAGGCAAACTGAAACAAATTTGTTGAAGGTATGGTAGTCAAGACCATGGTTGTTAAGTCGACAAGTCGGGTCGAATTCAAGACCATGATCTAGGGCGTAGAATTGCACAACTCTACGCATCATGGAGGAAGTTACGGTTCAGATCCCCATCAAAATCAAAAATTTCTCTAGACTACAAGGATCATCGTGTAGACACATGAAGCGCGCCAATTTTTCGGGTTCGTAAAATTCTTCTCTGGCAGTAAACATGTCAGGGATAGTAAGAGTCACACCTCTTCCACATGTAAGGTTAATCGGTAGTATTAGTAATCTTTGACAATGGCTTCTACTCATCCAAGAAACCACCCAGAAGCCTGTTACATCAAGCACACAAGAGAATCAGTTCTCTTATTCTCCCAGATTCATATTTTCTCTCTAACTCTCTTCTTTATCTTCTGCAATCATATAGAACTCAGGTATGCGTTCTTTTTACACATTCATTCTGCCTGGCAGTAAAAGTTGTACAAGTATAATAAATATCTCCTATGCACCGTCCTTCATATGCCTCCAACTTCTGTGCAATCCGATATTTTTCTTTCCTCTTTTTTAGTTTGAAATTTATATTTTTTTCTTGATACTAATTCAAAGTATTATGGTTCTGCATGTTTCTGTATTGCAAACTCAGACATATGTTTTAAACTTCATAATTGTTTGCTTTTCTTACCATTTATGAATGCATGATATCAAATGTCATTATATGTAAATGGTACTGAATGTATTTAAATCATGTCTGCATGCATATGTATTTGTGTGCAGTGTGTGTGTGTGTGCTTGTGATCTACAATGTCTAACGATCTTACGACTTACTATCATCAATTCCTTATTCCTTAACTGATCCTACTAATGAAGCTAAGAGCATCTCCAATGCATAGTTTAAAATTGAGTAAAAGCTTAAAAAAATAAAGGTATAGCTTTTACTTTTTTTAAAATTGGCTCTCCAACGTGTGGTTTAAAAAATAGACGGTACTCTACTGTGGAAATAGCCGGTCTGCTCATCTCCTTCGCTGTCTTCTTCGTTCCATCGCCAACCCTAGAAGACGAAGAATTGGAAAATGCTTCCCTAAGGTATGGATCTGCAATTTTTTTTCTGTTTACAAAAAATTTTACAGAAGATTATATTTTTTTTATAAATCTGCAATTGTTATGTACTCCACCCGTTCATAAAACACTTCCTCATTCATTTCTTTTGTTCCCCTAAAAAACTTCAACTTTCTATTAAAAAACCACTTTTCCCCACTACTTTTTCTTACCCTGCCTATCACATCATACTTTTTCACTAATAATCTACCCATCACATCTTACTTTTATCCATCACATCAAGGACAAAATTGGAAAGTCAATCACAAATATACACTCTTTATTTCTCCTAAAAGTCAAAATAGGAACCGTTTATGAAACGGAGTTAGTAGATTACTGGAATTCTTGTGGATTTTTGAATGCAAAATTGCAACCGTATTCAAAATTACAACCATATGCAAAACTTGTGGATTTTCGTATGCAACATTACAACCGTGTATTCCAAAGATTTTGTAGATCTACAATTTTCTCTTTCCCAGCAAAATCTTTGATAGTTAAGTTTATTTCTGGAAAATTCACAATGGTTTTTGCTTTTGTTTCTGCAAAATTGCTGCCAAAAGAATTTCAACATATTTTTTTGTAGATGTTATGGTTTAATAATACATTCATAAAATATATATAAAGAACAACCTAGTTGGATCCCAAGAGAGTAGGGTCTGGATTCATAAAATAAATTTATAAAATCAAATAATAAAAATATTAAAAAATATAGATGGTATGGTTGGAGTAGAGATAAAAAAAAAAAGTTAGAAGCTAAAACATTATTGAAGAGCTAAAATGACATTTGGCTTTTAATTTTTTACAGTCTCCCTTGGAGTTGAGATAAGAGTCATTTTTACAACATTTTAGCATTAGGTAAATAATGAACTAGATAAAAATGGAAAATCAAACTTCCCCTTCTTCTTAATGTATATGATGTTTTGGGAAGTAAATGCATCAATGGATCAAGGGTCTAGAGCATAGTTATGAATGGCGAGTGGCGAGTGGCGGGCGAGCAGATGTTTTTTGTGGCGAGTGGCGTGGTGAGTGGCGGGCGGTAAAATGGCGAACCAAAAAAAGCGAATATATATATATATATATACACACACACAATAAATAATATTAATATTTTAAAAGAAAAAAAACAGTAACTATTAGTGGTAACTATTAGACTAAAAGAATAAAATTTATAAACTGAAAAAGAAAGAATAATAAAAGAAACAGTATTTTTTCTAAATTGAAAGAATAAAGCACAAATTGAATATATAATGGTAACTATTAGTCTAAAAGAATACTCCGTAATATTTATAAACTAAAAAAAAAAAAAGAACAACAGACCTGAAGCTCCTGGAGGCTGCGACTTGACCGAGATGAATAGCTGGGAAGTTGAGACTTCCGATTTAGAGACAGGGAGCAGAGTCACCTTCCAGAGAGAGGGAGGAGAATCGATTTTGACAGTTAATTTGGAGTAGATCGGCAATGAAAGACGGAAGATTGGAAGGGGATGGATCGATTAAGGTAACCTACTTAAGGTAATGGATCAAATTATCTAATTTCAAACGGGCTTAAGCCCAATTTAATTAAGGCCTTCTAATAGATCTTACTGGCAACTTAAGCGCTCGCCAGACGCCATAGGAAACTGTAAGAATGGCGACCGCCTTTTCTCGCCTCAAGAAGAACGCCATGCACGGCCCAATTCAGGCGTTTCAGCCTCGCCACAGCGCCATAAGCGCCATAGGCGAGAAAGGCGAACGCCATTCATAACTATGGTCTAGAGGAAACTTCTATGTTATACAGGGAAAGGTTGTGTACATCTTGACCCACTAGAACCCAATGCAGTGGGGATTATACTCGGTTTGCTGCTGTAATTCCTTACCTGATCCCACATAGGATCACAAGTTTACTACCATGGTTGGGGCCTGAGGGGACCAAGAGGAGAGACAGCCGGTGAAGAACATGAGACGAGCAATTAAGATTGGACTTGGCACTGTTAGCAGTCCAAAACCTGCCTAAGGGTGATTTAGGTTAGAGTTGCAATGTTCATGTAGAGGTTGTGTGAGTCGTGGAAGTTTTTTTTTCACTCCTCCACAACGGGTCATTGTTCGTCATAGTTCTTACCATGACTAGGCAAGGCGTGGCGCCAGAGTACCTTCTATTTGCCTTGGCGATTTGGGATGCATGCATCCATGCATCCATCCATCCATCCATCCATCCATCCATACATACATACATACATACATATATAAAACAACAACAACAACCTAGTTGAATCCCACAACAGTAGGGTCTAGGGAGGGTGTGTGTACGCAGACCTTGCCCCTACTCGGAAGTAGGGAGGCTGTTTCCAAGAGACCCTCGGCTCCACCTGCACAAAAATATGGAAGGGAACACAGTATAGCACAGATAAAGCACCAAGTACAAGCAACCAGTACAAGCAATAGCAGAAGCTTCCAAACAAATACAACACACTACAAAACAACCTCTACCTCTACAAATATATATATATATATATACTAAGTATATATATACACATATATATACACACACAACACACACAGCATACATACATATATATGTGTATATATATATATAGAAAAAACGAACAGAACATATGTTACTTTTAAAAAAAAAATCCTCATCGCCTTAGGTGAGATTAGGCGAGAGGTGACCTAAGGCAAGGCTAAGGCCAGCACCTCATTGCCTTAGGCATCTCCATAAAAATGCCTAGACACCTAGGAGATGCCTTGATAACTATGTTCTTCGTACCTCACATCTTATCGAAATTCTTCGCCCTGATTTAATGGTCAACTTTCTTGATTTGTTTGTCAAGAATAACTTGTCTACTATCAATATTCAATAAACAACTTATGATGTTGGACCAAAAGATTGATGAATTCATTTGAAGGCCTTATATGATATTTTTAACACATATCTAAAAAATGAGAGGTTTTAGAAAGTGGGGAATTAATTCCTTGCAAAGAAAGTAGTTTATTTTCGTAATGATAACACTTTTCAACCTTTTCTTGAATCCCCTGTGATTTTCACTTGGGAAGTTCTTTTAGGGGCGGAGGGAGTAATTGATACTTATCCATTCCCCCAAGGATAACAAACCGAAAAACTGAAGAAAGCCACTAACACTATAATCTCCAATAATTTGTAAAACAACTATTGTTTCATAAAATGAGCATTACCTGCAAATATTCTGATGAAGTCGATCTTGAAGATCAATAAAGCTAGCGTATCTTGCTTCATCAAAAGTTAAACCCCTCAAAATAGCACCAACAACATACTGTCGTATTTTTGATGTCTGTAAAAAACAATATTGACCATATAATCATATACTTTCATAGTTACTATTACACCACGTGCAGTAACAAGAACAAAACATGGGCAAGAATACATGTCTATAAAGGTAATACCTCTGCCTTTACATGCATTTCTAGCATGGATTCTTCATTGACATTTGCAACCTTATATGTAGGGATAGGATCAAGCCCACTAAAAATGCGAAGGGCTTGAACTAGCCCCTCAAGGCAAAGTAAATCATACCTGTACTCAAAATTTTAATGAAAAAAGTGTCAATTTTCCTGGCTTCGGATTTATATTTTCAGCCTAATAGTGGAATGAAGCATGAAGTAAATTTTAAACAAGATTCTACAATGTGTGATCTTATTCAGTAACCAGTAATAGGTACAAAGAAAACCTTTAACAACTACAAATGTGTGAAAGCACTCATCTTTTAAGACTTGGTTCATGATTTGAAATGAATACTGTAAAACTATTTTAGTTTAGTTGGTTCATTCTTAGTAGTACAGACTTTCATATAACTATGAATACCTGTTAGCAGGAACTTCTATTTTGTATATAATCTCTTCATCTTCAGATGCTTCTTCTTCGTCTAAATGTTGTTCTTTCCGTTTAATTGCTTTTTCTGTGGTCTGCAATGACAAAGTAAATTCAGCAAGTAACCAACAGCCAATAAATTTTATTAATAAATTGTTTTAGAATTAGAAGGCAATGAATTAACAAGAGATGAAAACAATCGTGATTGAGGTTTAAAACAGATTAAATCTTTCAAAAAGAAAGTAGGGAATATACAATTTTTAAAAAGGGCAACATTGGGCAAAATGAGCCTAAAACCCAAAGCCCACACATGCGTGTTTTAGGAAAATAGCACTTACTACGTCGTCAAGCTCAATGCCAAAATCGAAACACAATGCTTCAAATTCATCTTCAGCTGAAATTAAACACAAGTTAAAAGGATATCCATGAATAATTACAGAAATGGGTACACAAAACATGTAGAGATAGGGATCGAGCGAGAATTAACTGTAAGTGCGACCCAGAGCTTCAAAGAGCCGATCTCTTCCAACGCTAACGGTGGGCATGGAAGCTGCGGCGGCGGCGGCGGCGGCGGTGAAGACGGTCGCTAGATAGACTCTCTAGGACAGAATAGGTAAAAACCCTGAAACAATGCTTTGGTTGTTTTCTTGACACAAGATGATAATATAGACTCGTCATATTGTCATTATTGTGTGGTAAACTTATTTTTTTTATGGATTAAGCTATTTGTACCCCAACTTTTGTACCCCACTTTGTACCCCGCAGCTTTGCACCAACACAAAGTGTTGGTGTAAAACTAATTTTTGTTAATGCACCAACACTTTGTGTCCGTGTAAATTTTTGTTAACGCACCAACACTTGTGTCGGTGTAAACCATCAAAATGTTTGTGTATAACTGCGGTGTACAAATGGGGTATAATTTGTGGTGTAAGTGTAGCATGACCCTTTTTTTATTTACTACTCCATAGTCTTTTAACTTGTTCAATGCACGGGATATTGGGATAACACGTAATTTTGTTTGACTCAACAATTTTTCTTAAGTTTCTCTAATATAAGTTCCTGTTCTTCTGAATTCTAACTCTAAGGATCCATTTTTTTGGTTTAGAGAATAAAGTTTTTTCAAAGAAAAAAAAAAATCGATCATACATTCTTATGTTTGATTGCATAAGTCGTAGGAAATTATTTTTTAAGAAAAATTACTTCTCAACGCAAGGAATAGGATTTTTGTTTGTTTTGAACGGAAGTTCATATTCCTACTCAATCCCTAAACACTTTGATTTCATGAACAAAACAAAAAGAAAACCCCCTAAAAATATCCTCAAAATAAGAGTTTAAACTTAAACTTCTCTAAATATGAGTAATTAATTAATTAATAAAGAAAAACCCCATAAATAGTATTAAATCTCTAATTAATCTCATCTCTCTCTGCTAGCTCTCCTCACGACCACCCTACCATGCCTCTCTCTCCCCTCTCTCTCATTTTTGGTCATCACACTCACCATTTTGAAACTGTTGGAATATTGGAAAATTAATATTGCTCATTGAATGATGAAGTACATGATAGAGTTTATATAGGAGAGACTCCTAACACAACTAGGAATAGAGAATGGAAACTAACTAACTTACAATATCTACCACAAATATGATTAGGAAGCTGACTAATAATGAAACACTACCAAAACCAATACTACTAGAAGTACTATTAGTATTATTGTCTAACATCCCCCCTCAAGCTGAACTCTAGCTGAAGCAAGAGAAAGCTTGGACACTAGCTGGAAACTGGAAACTTTAAGAAGAGAGAAGTCTGACATGTGCCGGTAGCTGCTGACGTCGTTGAAGAAGAGAGAAGTCTGACGTGCGCCGCTGGCTGCTGACGTCGTTAGAGAAGAGAGAAGTCTGACGTGCACTAGTAGCTGCTAACGTCGTTGGAGAAAAGAGAAATTGACATGCGCTGGTAGCTTCTGACGTCGATGAAAAAGAGAGAAGGCTATTGGAGGTGTTTGTTTGATTGAAGATCCTTGACATTCTTTGTCTTTTTCTTGGATCCGGGCAATACCCCGTTTCTTTCTTGAAGGGGTGTGTTGTAGAGGTATTCTTTCCTCTACTTCCCCTCTTGGCTTTGCTTTTGTGCTAATTTACTTTGGATTTTATTGGTTCAACAGAAGAGAAAGAGAAGGGAGATTGATGATTAGAACGAGTGATTTGGGAGGGAAGAAAGTGGGTTAAGAATTGGTGATGGTGAATTGTAGAGAAACAACAATCATTTTTTTTCTTTTTTTTTGGAGAAGATAAGATGAGTTGATCGAGAGAGTTTGTGAGGAGTTTGGGTTTTTTTTTAAGAACCATGGAGATGGCAAGAGGGAAGCTCCTCCTTTGACGGCTTTTTTTTGTGATTTCAACACGGGAATTTTTTTTCTTTTTTTTGAATGGAGAAGTTAATTTGAGGATAAAAGAAAGAAAAAAAATAGATGTGAATAAGGTGGAGCCGCCGTCGCCGGAATTACAGGTGGCGGCGACGGAAGCAAAGAACTCTTTTAGGTCACCAAGAGCGGTGGCTCTGATACCATGTTGGAATATTAGAAAATTAATATTGCTCATTGAATTATGAAGTACATGATAGAGTTTATATAGGAGAGACTCCTAACACAACTAGGAATAGAGAATGGAAACTAACTAACTTACAATATCTACCACAAATATGATTAGGAAGCTGACTAATAATGAAACACTACCATAACCAATACTACTAGAAGTACTATTAGTATTATTGTCTAACAGAAGCGTTGCCTCCGTCAAATCTACCCCAAGTGCAGTACATCACCGTCGCCCCACTCCTTGCAGTGCCGCTGCACCAGCTTCCCCCTTTGCAGATCTGTCACAAAGCATCCCATGTAGATTCGCCTCGGAGCACCGCCTCTATCTCTCCCCCTTCCAGATCTATCGTACCACCTATATCCATTAGAGCTGAGATTGTCGCCAGTCGCGATGACTATGACTTTGATTTTTAATTAGCCTCCAAATGCCCTATAATTGAGACTGCCTCGTAGAAGTAAGAAATACTTCCAACTAATTGCATTCATCCTTTTTTCTCCGGAAAATTGCATCTTCATTTGGCATTGGTTTTGGTTATGTTTTTTCTTTTCATTTTTGTATTTGATTGTTTTTCTTTTAATTTTTTGTTTGATTGTTTTTCTATTAGTTGTGTATAAAATTTTGCTCGCAATTTCAGCAAAATTTGGTGATAGTGATAAGAAACTTGACATTGTGTGTTGACAATCTTGACATTTCACTTTCTTTTTGACTTTTTATATTGACATGTTTGGCATTACGCAATAATATATTTGGCATTATGCAATGACATGTTTGTTAGTATGCATTATCGTCTTTGACATTGTGACTTTTGTTGGCATTGTATTCATCACACATAGCAGCATGCCAGTTTGGATCCTTGAGAGCACTACGGTAAGTTGGTGGTAAGGGGGAAATGGTTGCAGAGGTGTTGAGATTTAGGATTTGTTTGGGACAGAAGGTACCAGCTTTGGATCGGGTTTGCATT
>OOIL02006718.1:977917-1061651 GCA_900332095.2 Cuscuta campestris | reverse complement strand
ACAAAGTGTTGGAATAAATCAAAATGGATCTCTAAACTATCTGCGCTTCTTTAATTAATGAAGTAGCAGTTAGTCAAACAATGCAACTTTCGACGTTGAGCCGGGGGTCTCTTTGGAAACAGCCTCTCTACTTTCGAGTAGGGGCAAGGTCTGCGTACACACACCCTCCCCAGACCCTACTCTTGTGGGATTTAACTGGGTTGTTGTTGTTGTTGTTGTTGTACAAAGTGTTGTGCAAGAGGACACCTCAAGCAAGGTGGTTTTCATCATTTGCATTGCATCTTTACAATGAACGAACATTTGTCCTTTTTCCTATTTGGCTTCCAATATTAAAAAAGGCTAAAGAGTCGTGATGCCTAAGACTTAGAGAGGTGATTTATCTCATATGAGTAAGGTGACAACTGACAAATGCTTTCCTTTGGCAGCCATAAGTTATATATCCTATCTGAACATTACACACAAGCATTGCCTAGCAACTTGATCATAATAAAACTGTCCAACCATTTACTAACCGGAAGATTGCATCTAACTCATGTGTACACACTTTAATATGTCCACATTATCAAATGCGGTAATAAATACACCCATGTGGGCATTTTAAAATCACATGGGCTTATTACCATATTTTGTAAGTGCAGCCACATGGGTTCCTCAGACTTGTTCCCATGTTTCACTTTGATAAAGCTCAAAAGATGAGATCCACTGTGCGTGGAAGTTAGCTTTATAAAAATTGAGGTAAATGAAGATGTGTAGCACTCTTTACTTACAGTGAAGTATTCCTCATCTCCATCCCAGATTATCATTTTTGGCAGAGGAGTTTTCTTATTAACATCAAATGACTCTGCAAAATCTTGCCATTGCTTGAATCCAACAAAAGCAAAGACCAAATCACGGTTTGCAGATGCAGCAGCCTTTAAGGTTTTAATTAATCCCTTAGACTTCTCATCCGTCTCATTGTCCATGATTGTAAGGGCAATTTTTCTATTATCATCCTTCATTAACCTTAATGTATCATGATTTATTGGTAAAACCAGAGGCAACAAACTCTGTTTGATGTAATCCTCGAGGAATTTCTCTGCAGTAGAAAACAGGAAGAATTAGCAACCAGTAGCTGCCATCCGGTCTAAAATTAGAAAGATTAGTTGTTTTTAGTTCAAGCTCTACACGTTCCATTTTCACATGCAAATGAACTTCAAGGCCACATTTACTGAAACTTACCAGCTAAGTGCCTTATGAATACAAAATGTAAAGTTGTAAAGGCCATATTCACTTAATTTTATGAGTAATGCAGCCTCTGAAAACCGCATCAAAATGAAGTTCAACCAGAAACTTTGGAGGCATAAACTAGCTTATGAGTTATGACAGCATAAAGCCATAAATGAAATCTCAAATCCAAGTGTGGTGGTTTGCCCTAATTGATGTTAAACTCTGCCGCATGTTTCCATTTTATGATACAAAGTTTAATATTCTTCTTGTTGGTAGCATTAACTAATTTTGTGTATCACATTTGTATGAGGGAGAATGACTAAAATAGGAATAAAATAGAGGGAAAGAACCAAAATACGACGTTCATGTTTTTATCCCAAAATAAGACCTATATTGTCAATAATCCTAATATATAATACCAAAAAGCAATGTGGAATGCGAATATATAATGCCACATAATCACACTGCAATAGTCTTGTTTTAAGGATAAAAACATGTCACTCCTATTTTGGGGATGAGAGTTATGTTTTGCTCCTATTTTGGGTGATTTATTTTTGTATATCTTTTGAAACTTTAGATAAGTTTAGTTGTACTCCCGCCGTCCCAAAATAAGCTTCTCGCTTTCCTTTTTGGGTCATCAGAAAATAAACCTCTCATTTGTTTTAAGCGAAGCATTGATTAATTCAAATTGTTTCTCTCTATCCCGAATAAGTTCCAACCACACACTTTCACCTTTCTTAAACCCCATGAAAAAACAAAAAGTAAGTATAATTTGGAATGAAAGGAGTAAAATACTAAAATCCTCAAACCGGCTGTTAAAATAAATATGAAAATTCAATTATTTAATGAATATGAGCTCTTAAATAACAATGGATCACGTACATAAATATCTAAAAACCAATTCTCTACTGTTGTTTACAAAGTTATACTTTCAGGTAAAAATATCACATATTATTACTTGGTAATCTGTTCATAGAATTGATTGAGAAGTCAAGCAAAATTGATCAAATTTCTCAATGAAGGTAGCGATTCGATATAATAAATCAAACTCAAAAAAAACATTTGTGCTTAATTGAAACAGGAGTCAGTTTTGGTAGAAACTATATCTTCAAAATGATTGCTAAAATAATATGGCGTTTCAAGTATTTGATGAATTTGAGCTCTTAATTAGCAATGGATAACGTAAATAATTATCCATAAATCCAAAGTCTTCCGTGGTTGTTTACAAAAATCTCTTTTCTCATAAGGAATTCAAATATCATTACTTGATAATCTGTTCATAGTATTGACTGAAACATGTAGTAACCAAATTCTCAATGGAGGCAGTGATTCAATACAAATATTAAACTGACAAAAAAAGAGATTTGGTACTTAATGGGAACATTAGTCACGCATAGAAGTATACGCACATATTTATCTCATTGAGAGGACTCATTTTCGATTGCTATTAGCCATCTCATAAGTAACTGTTTTTTTCACAATCTAATATTGGAAATGGGAGTTTCAATCAATAGTTAAATGCAATGACTCACTAACTGAATGATTTGGACATCACAAAATGACAAAAGGTATGTGTGTGACTGTATGAGAATAAAGAGATGTGCGCTGTTGTAATATGTCAAGCTCTTGATATGCAAAAAGAACGCCATGTACCACCAAATATCAAAATACCACAAGAATCAAAATGCTTATTATTTGCAGAAATTAATGGTAAACACACAAATAACATACAATAAGCTTACCTTCAAATGGACCATAGAAAATGTTTTGTTCGTTGTAGCTTGGATGAAGGGCTAGCAAAGCAGGAACCTTATCAAAATCATACAAGGCCATTGTTTCATCTGAGAAACCATTTGCAACAGAAAACCATGCTTTCTTCTTATACTTGACAGCCATATCTAATGCCACAGATTGGTTCAAGCCAAATCCTATGAATATTGGAAAAAAAGGGCCAGCTTCTTCAATGAAGTCACTAATGGCAGAGTCAGAGTCAAGAACAGTTACATCAGATGCAGCATATTTCTTCAAAAATCTAACAAGTAAATCTGATTTTCGTGGTCCATAATAATCTGTAGGAACTCCATGCACGAACATCTTTAGTGTGGGATATCCACTGCATTACAACCGAAGAAATAAATTCAGAATTAAGCTTTAATGCCTTAAATTCTGGAAATTCAGCAATCAGTACTTAACTTGCAAGATTCCTATTTTAATTTATCTTTATTCCTGGAGCAGATCTCAGATTTGTAGAAAGAAATGTTAACTAGTGAAAGCTAAAAGCAATCTTTTAGAGTACAACAAGAATCAATCATATTAGCACTCATTTTTTCTAGTTTAGAGATGATACAAAGAAAACATACTCGATGTCATATTTAGAGGCAAGAATTCTGTATTTGTCAGCATTTACTTTTGCAATCACAATAGGCTGCTTAAGCTCAGCAAGAACAGGAGCAGCTTTGTCCAGCTGCATAGAAACATCTATGTATGTCAGGTATTTCACCATTTACCATTAATTACATTAAATGCTTCAAACCACGACAACAACAACAACAACAACAAAAACTCAGTTGGATCCCATGAAAGTAGGGTCTGGGGAGGGTGTGTGTATGCAGACCTTGCCCCTACTCAAAAGTAGAGAGGCTGTTTCCAAGATACCCCCGGCTCAAGCTGCCAAATAGAAGGATCACAGTGGAAACATAATGTTGGGAGAACACAGATGCACCACAGATAAAGCGCCAAGCACACCCAAAGTAGAGATAAACTAAAGTTAACTAAAAAAAAGCATTATGTCCTAGACCCTACTGTAGTGGGATTCAACTGGGTTGTTGTTGTTGTTTAACTAAGGAAAAGTAGTGCAAGCAAATAGTAACAAATAGCACCAAACATACAATGCATATAAAGCACATAACAACACCCCATACGTCAATGCACCTACCCAGCTACTCGAAATGGATTAAAAAGCATTTCCAGCTCTAGACTAAGCTGTCACGATTTATAACAAGTTTCGCAATTTCAATTTAAATTCCCATAAGAAATAACAAGAACGAAACAAAGTTGCCAATTTTCTTTATTATCAGCATGGTATGTTTATTCTAGTTGATCTCGTCCTTACATGTCACACTTGGTTATGAACTTTAAACAGTACAGCTCAATAGAAAGAAGAAAGAGAAGAGAAGTGAAACACAACCTCGGGAGCGAGACGCTTGCAGTGGCCACACCAAGGGGCATAGAAATCAACGAAAACATGATCAAATTTCGAAATGGCAGCATCGAAATTGGAATCGTCCAACTCCAATACCGTCCCATCGACGGCGAACTGAGGCTGCTCAGCGGCCACGATCGCCGGAGATAGGAGGAGGCAGAAGATGAAGATCTCAGAAAGCATTTTCATTTTTCAGTGGAAATATTTGGACTTCTCTGTGGTTTTACTCCGTAATAGTTTACGGCATCTCTGCTATTTTACTGTCATTCACAATAGAGTTTTACCTCTTGTGATGGAAGTCATGCAAGTTAAATACTCTCTCCTTACTAAATCTTTCTTCTCGTTGCGCAAAACGAAGAAAAATCTCAAGTTTTTTCAATTTATTTTATTTAAATATTGGTATTGAAATAAAAAATAAAACATACATATTTAAAAACTACATCAAAAATTCAACAAAACAAGTGGTGACAAGAATATTTTATTTTATCATATAGACCATGAAAAAACACAAATAAATATAAATTTCCGTGAAGTTAGAATAGTGCTCTGGGAAGAAAGTTTTAGGACGGAAGGAGTACTCCATAAGAAATGCTTGGTAAACATACCAAGCCAAAAATAGGCACACATACACATTTGAGAAAAACAATCAAGTAAGACTAAAACATTAAAAATATATTAAAATATGACCTTCATATTTTTATTATTGAAATAAGACTTAAAATGCATTTACATTACCAAACATGGTAATATACATTACCAAAAAAAATTTTGAAAAATATGATGTTATAACTAAAATTCAAACCTTTTTTAAATACAATTGATACAAATATGTACGTGTCGTGCATTTGAATACTTTTGAAATATATTAGACAAAATATGTGAACAAATAAAGACACTTCATATTTTATAGAACTTTTGATTTACTTTGAAAAATGTTTATATGGTGTGTGTGTGTGTGTATTATTACTACTATTATTATTACTATTATTATTACCATTGCTATTATTATTATAATTATTATCACTATTGTTATTGTTATTATTACTATTAGTATTATTACTATTATTGTTGTTGTTGTTGTTGTTGTTATTGTTACTATTACTATTATTATTATTTCAATTATTATTATTATTACTATTATTATTATTACTATTATTATTATTACTATTATTGCTATTACTATTACTATTATTATTATGATTACTATTAATATTGTAACTATTATTATTATTATTATTATTAATCTTTCTATTATTATTAGTATTATTATTATTTCTCTTAATATTACGAATGTTATTATTATAGTTATTATTATTATCATTGTTATTCTTATTACTATTATTATTATTATTATTAGTATAAATATTTATTTTATTATAATTACTATAATTATAATTAATATAATAAAATTTTATTTTAAATTGAATTTATATCAGATCAAATCTAATCAAACAAGATCATATCAGATCAGACCAGATCTAATCAGATCAGATCAGCTCCAATCAGATCATATCAAAACAGACCAGATCAGAACTTCAAAAAATCAGATCAGATCAAGAAAACGGAATGCAGCCTTAAGCACAAGCCTCCACACCACTTTTGCTTCAATAAGTTTGCCCACTAGATCTAGTGATATTTTTTTCTTCCATTAAATTTGAGTTATACTTCCTCCGTCCCTTAATATTTTTCTACCTTTAGATGTCCCATAAAATATTTCAATTTGGGCTCAATGGACACAATTGCTTTTACATTTTTAAAATCTAACCGATTATACCTCAATTACCTTCTACACCCTATCCATTTTGATATTTCCCGAGTCCTACTCGTTTCAATTTGCGTTGTTTCACCTTGATCAAACTTATACAATTTTCCTTAATCACCTGTAAAACGTGGAAAATAAACCAAATTATTTTAAATTTACATTATAACTAAAAATATTTTTGGACGGAGGTAGTATTTGTTTAATTTTTTGAATGAGAATAACAATCCATTTTTGAAAAACAAATTGAATTTCTATTTGTATTTGATTCATATTCATATTTGAATGATTCCTTTAGCGTTCATACTTGAATTTTTGAGGAGTCTTAAACAAATATTTATTGACATTAGTCATAACTTAAATGATTGACCAAATTCGTTACATTATTTATTATATTATATGTGGACGAAATCAAATGTGAGACAAAACTGGGTGGACAAGCACCCTATAAAACTGACTGAGCAACAACATGTCTAGCCAAAATATTGGCCACCGTATTGAATGTTGACGAACAAAATTGAAAAAAAACAAAAACAAAGAAATTTATCTAACTCAAAACAATCCTCAAAGATAGACCCCAAATAGGAAGAACAAGCAAATTTTCTTTCTTGCATTAGTGCATGAACCAAGATCTCCAATCATAAAAAACTTCAACATCTTGCACCCCTCAAGCTTTCAACCAAGATAATCCTCTTTGCAAGCAACTGGCCAAACCATCAAAGGAACGAACCGCAAGCAGCCTTGAAGGTGCTACCAGGAGAGAAAAGAACGCACCCAAAGGAGCCGTAGTTCTCTGTCAAAAACAATCATGCATCAAAGAAACAACGCATTGCCACTCACCGAGGTGAAACATCTTCACGGGCCCCGGAATTTGTTGTAATCTGTTTGCCATGCTGCTCTAGTTACCATCCATCTCGAGGCCCAATTGTCTCCTTGAGTGTTGGTTAATAATGGGGATCTCTCCAATGTTATTATTCGATCGTGCCTTTGGACTTAGTGATACGCGTCCAATTGTAGAAGAATTCAAGGATCACGAGCCTACTACGATACCCACGTACTACAACGAGTCAGCCACGTCAAAATGTTGGGCCACCGAAGCGATATGATGATTGTGTTTAGCAACATTATTTCTTTGTCGATTTATTTATATATTATACGTAGATTTTATTAGGTGATCAAATTATAAGCTTCTTCGAGAGGTTCTTTACGTTTCTTTAACTCGCCGATTTTTTAAAGCGTCAAGATAGAAAACATAGTTTATTTAGGACATAGATCTCTTTCGCCTATAAATATAGCCTTCCCAAGCACTTTTGATTAAGAAGAAATAATCTTTTCCCAAGCACTTTTAATTAAGAAGAAATAATCTCCCCCCTACCCTAATCCCCCGCCACTGTAAACCCTGCGTGAGCCGACTTCTTTGTTGGGTGACTAGGGGTCTCCCTTTTATTAATCATCATCTCCTTTTCGTGAAGGACAACCTTCATTTTATGAAGGCTACTAAGGAAGAAGTTGAAGAAGTCCTTTGAATGATCTGAGTTATTAACAACTGTATCGCCAGGTAATTAATTTTAATAAATCCAATACTTGTTTTAGAATTCTTCAGTGGCACTCAAGCTGACGTCTTTGAGAAATATTTGGGTCTTTTCTGAGATGGAAATAGAATGATGAATTCTCTCCTTATACACAAAAAATACTTTTCGCTTATAAATAAACTTTAGCTGTTTGAATATGCATTTACGTAAGCATTGAACTAATAACGCTAATTTGATCATTGTGTAGGTTTAAATTATCGACCAAACACCGTGGACATGACTTTGATAGACATTCAAGACTTGGTCAAGGACGATAATGAAAAAAGACCGGACAAAATCAAGGAAATAAAGACTCAAGAATACAAGACCTTAAAGATTAGAAGTTTTATATTTGATCGCATTTCTTCTGATCTCAGAACAATTCCAGAGCTATTGAATCTTGTCGGCAGCAATGTCACTGTTTTTTTGGGGCATTTACATTATTTCACTTGTAAAGATGGTCGTTCTTACCCAGATGGTCGTTCTTACCCTCATACCCTGGCCCGACTCGACTCAAATTGACCTTACTCCTGCCTTCAATACCACCCCCTAAATTTAGTTTACTTTATGATCAAACTTCTTAACTTCAAAGTCAACAAAATTTTAATGATACTGTACAATTTAGAGGGGTATATTCGAGTTGGGGTAAGGCAGGGGTTTACCAATGGCTGAAGGTAGGAACCATTGATTTTACGATTTGAGCACTATAGGTGCTCCAATTTGAGTAGGGGTCATCAGGAACTACTGAAAGTGTGGCTCTAGAACCCCGAGGATCAATGCTACAATACGGAGAAAAAAGTGTTGCTATATAGTTATACTACTCTCGTTTTGGCTAAATCTATGCTGTTTATGATAAACTAATGATTTTACCCTTCAAAATACAAAGAAGGGAATTTAGATGCAAGTCAATTTTATAGGCATAATGAGTTATTAGTGTACAAAAAAGACATAATTATCTATTAAATACACCGTATAAATAAAGTACATTTAGCCAAAATGAGATAGATACAACACCCTAAGAAATACTCATAAGATTAAATTTGTTGTCAAGACACGCACGTCCTTCCTGCCTTGCCAGATGTGGAATTAACAAGGGCATGTGGGAAGGATAGATATGGTTGTTTTGAGGGTAAAAAGTGTTTGTAGGAAGTCAGTGTAAAAAGTTGATGTGGCATGCTAAGTAGACCTGTATGTGAGAAAAGAGCAGCTCTCAGCGTTACAGAATATTTCTATACTTCGTACAACTTAATTTCAGCGTTACTTTTTCTCTACAATTACTCTTTTCTTAAATTGAAATTTACTTAAATAACACTAAATTTTAATTTCAATGGAGAAAGATCAAAGTAAGACTAAAACATTGAAAATATACCAAAATAGGACTTCCATGTTTTTATTCCCGAAATAGGACTTACATTACCAAATATGGTCATATACATTACCAAGAAAGTATAGTAATTTGCACATGTACACTACCACATTACCACAATGCAAAGTCACATTACCACAGTACAAAGTCCTATTCCGGGAAAAAAAACATGAAAATCCTATTTTAGTACTTTTCTCTATGTTTTAGTCCTATTTAGGATGATTTCTACTAATTTCAATTAAGAAAAGTTCGCCTAAAGTGTTCAGCTGAACTGAATTTTAGCTAAAAATAAATAAACAAAAAAAGAGAACAAAGTCTATATCATTACTACTGGTCCTCGGGCTGTAGGAGAGATGAATGCCAACAACTTCTACAATATACTTCCACTCCTTTCCAGACGCTGCAGCAAGGCTTTTATGCCTACTTTTCACCTGCACAATTGAAGCCCAGTCTAATGTAAATTATATACCCTCCTGTCCAATTGGACTTAATTTCAGTACTGTGCCTACTCTAGAAAACATGTTTCCCTATGCATCCTCTTATATATTTGGTGATAACATTAAATACTTTGAAGATATTTAAAGCATATTGCTTACTAGTATCTCACCAAATCAAAATAAAACTTGGATGCTTAAAACTCAGCACCAAAAGGCCCGAAAATTACAAAAGAAGTAATATAGGAAAGATTGAATTTAAAAAATGATGCACAACCCACATAAAGTTCAAGGCAAAATGCACTTGAGTTATTTGGCGTAAAAATTATGAAGTAAAAAAAGGAAAAACTTCTCAATTAAAAAAAAGAAGAATCTCTGGATGACATGAGATGGAGCCTTTTTGGTAATGTTACTAAGTTTAAAAATGTAGAAACCAACAACATATCAATTATGGACTAAATATGGATAACCCTCTATTATAAAAGACAAATTATGAAATTTACTCTATTTTTAACCCGAAAAAATTAATTTCTTTTACTTGATAATTTATTGCAAACAAAAAAAACCAACACATGTCGTTATAGGCAATATATGACCATTGTGGGATGTTGGCAACTCATGTCGTTATAAGCATCACATGGCCGTTGTGAGATGTCAATTGTTTTAATGAAAACTTGAAGACTTGAAGGTTAAGGCCATAAAACGCAGACAGGATCAGTAAAGAGGCAAAGAATGTCATATATTCCGCATACAAAACAGTCAACAATACAACAAGAAAACTAATAACAAACAAATCAACAGGAATGTGGCATCATGAAACTCACCACATTCTTCGTCAACACTGAAGCCGCGATTATCAAGTAAAAAGATGGTAGGAACACAGATCCCTACATCAACAATATTGCAATGAATGTACGCATGTGTGTGTGTGTGTGTGCGCGCGTGTTATCTAGAGATAACTATGAATTAACTTGTCTTACAATATGAAATAATTATGCACTACACCAGGATCACATTCAAGCAACCAGGAATCCAAGATGCATATGATCATATAGCAAATACACCGTCCTGCATAATATAGACACCGTGACAAATTCTGTAGTCAAATAATGATAGTACAAAGAGGTATTTATTGCTTTAAAAAAATCTTCATACATCATTGATCAAAAACTTTTCTGATTTCCTTAGCGAGGGTAACTCCCACTCTGTAAAATAAGTGGATTGGTTTTTATTCTCACAAGGATCATCTGTGGCATATTATTAGACCGCTGTAAGATTCACTTTCATACCATAACAAAGGGAATTGACAGAGCAAGAAATTGTTAAGATCCAAATATTTTATGCACACCTGAAGGGCACACAAGTATCCTGTGAGAAACAAAGGACTGCCAAAAAACACAAGTTATAGCATTTCAGGATTATGAGCTTCAGTTCCATACAAAACCAAATCTTTCTAAGAAACACAGTGTTCCAAAAAGCTTGAAGAGATGGGTTAAAGAGATGAATAAATACAGAATGGTGATTAAAGGGAGAAAATCACCACAACATGTGAAGGAGATGGGTTGCCCATGACCCACATAAGAATGCATATGAGTCATTGGGATTAGTCCTGAAAAATAGACCCGTCCATCCGAGTCATGAACTGAATAACCCAAACCCCAAATGACCAAAAAAAAAGATACCTGTTCTATAACCAAAACCCGAGATGACCAGAACTGGAAAAAAAATAGATTGAATCAAACCTGAATTGGATCCAGAACCGATCAGACAAAAAGGCCAAATAGATCATGCCCAAAACTGACCAAACTCAAAACAGATCAAACACAAAACAGATCAAACCCAAAACTGGTCAAACCCAAATTTCAGATCATGACTCATTTTGAAGTTCAAAAAAATTGTGATTGTGAGTTATGAAGAGGATAAAGAGATGATGTGAACCATTTAGTTATATCTAAAAAAAGGAACAGGAAGTCCACACTGATAGTTATCCGAACCAAAATATACCCGAACCAAAATTTACCATAACTTATATCTACTCGAAATTCGAACCGTTATGTACCTGAACTGATATCTACCTAAAAAGGTATGCACCCAAACCAAATTATATCACAAACCCTAACCGAATCAAACTAAAAAATGTAGAGAACCGAATTAAACATGCACCTGAATAGAACCAAAATGACCTGAACTTGTTATAACATATACCCAAAACAGACATAAACCGATTAACCGAATGACCCGGGTCTAATTGGGCTCTACTTAAAAATAGGAGTGTCATGCAATCCTCAGCACACCAAACAACAATTGATTATTTTTCTCAAACTATCCATCTTGTTATGAATGCATTACTTCCACCTACTCAGAAGAGGTTGTAGGCCTCCTACAGCCTACCAGATGGTGAGTCGGAGTCTGAGTCCTTCAGTTAATTTCACAACAGAAGGCAAGAAGGATTTGAAAACCAAACACAACAACATGTAATGCATACTTTGAGATATGAACACTCTTATCACTTTAATTTTATGTAATTCAAGGAAAATATTTTGTATCCGGATAAGTCCAAGCCCATATCAAGACACGCTCTCCATTTACTAATATGGACCTCTAAAAGACTAGACAAGCAATACAAATTGCAAACGAGCAAAATAAATGAGAACTTAATTATTCCTTCAGTAAAATGATATATTTCCCGACATGTGTATGAGAGGATTCATTTGCTAAGAGTGTTTACCTAGATTAGCTAGACCATGCTCAACAGAGCAACGCATTTTGACTTATTTTTTTATGTGTATCGCAAGCAGAGCTAAAAGACTCATTATTGCAATGTTTTAATTTTGGAAAAATAATGGCACACATTTCTTCTTACTTTTTATCAAGTTTTGAGAAGTAAATGCAGCAACGGATCAATGGTCTAACAAAAAAATCCATGTTTTTTAATAAGGATAAGGCTACGTATATCATTGTTGAAAGTATGTAAGCCCTAGAGGCTAACTTATCATTTGTATCTGAATTATTTCAAGAATAAAGGCTTTGAAGAATGTTTAAATAATCTCGTGCACTTTAGACATAGCTTCAGTCCATAGATTAGTGCTCTAGTAACATAGATAAGGACTACGATGTTCTTATTATGAGACTGTTACAAATATAGAGACTAGATCTAAAATATCCTTAGTCGAACATTATGATAATACGGACGTCATAATATACATACAGACTAATACGTGTGAGATGAGGTAGTTGCGTCTCATAAGCTATAGATAAAGCGTTATCTGAATCTACACGTAGGCAAATATATTGGATATATTGCTGGATTGACCCGCCATGAAAATACTATATGGGTATACCTTAAAATGTGTTAATAGTATTTTCATACGACCATTTATAACTATTTTTTAGACTTGAAGTCATTACGATTCTTGGTAAGTATAAGCTGTATGCTTTGAGATATAATTAACGCCATTTGAAACATTAGTGGATATATAATTATGTCTTGGGTATGCAGTAAAACTTAAGCAAGGATGTGAATGACGTAGATAGGATTTATCCCTTCTTTTATGGAAGTATAATATCTACGGGCCCACAGATTGATGTGACTTGGGAAGTGTATGGCCATACCCAGATAAATTAATATACATGATATTAATGTTATCTGAATCCCACAAGTCAATCGAGGAATTAGTAAACCTTCGATTTAACTTTAACAGGGTGACACATCCCATACCTTGTGTTAAGTCTAGATATTAGTGATAAAGGGATAATAGTTATTAAATGAAATGTGTCGTTGAAGGAATTGCTTTAAGAGCTTTATATCCGTAACTTGGGGGTGACAATGTGTTGCTACTTGCTAGATACCGCTTGTCACTTGTAGTATTTTAATACTATGGCCAACGTTATGGGTAACCTAGAAGAGGATCACACACATAGAACTTTTGATTGTGTAGAATATTGTTAAAGGAGTGAAGAAAATATTTAGTAAAATATATTGTACATATTGCGTGTGACACAATGATGTAAATATATGTATGTTTGACATTTTAATTATGTGAGAATTAAGTTTGTCAAAATGTGCTAGACTAAATATTATTCATTTATTTATATATATATGTGTTCGGCGCATGGTATATATAAATATATATATATATACATATGTTTCGTAAATATATATTAAATAAATAAAGATATTTATTTTGTGATTAATTATTTGATAATTAAAGTTGACAAAATAAATTGGAAACAAAAGTACTGGTAGGGCCGAAAATAAGGAATTAAAGTAGGAATGGGATTTGATTTCTTTCCTAAACTTTAAAAGGTATATTCCTAGTTGGATTGGGAAAAGGATTGTACTCCTTATAAATAGGAGATCATTCCCCTTTGTTGAACCACTTGATATTCGGCCATCTAAAAAAAAAAGAGTCCAAAATTGTTTTGCTCTTTTTATTCACAACTCCAAATATTTTATATTTTAAGAAAATATTCTTGAGAAAATTACTAGCATAATTGTTCTCAAGAACACCCATCAAAGTTCGTGTGTACGCACTAGAGGTCATATACTTTTGTGGCTAGAGCTTATGGATCAATTCAGTCAGCCACATGTCGTTACTTGCTCGCCAAGAAAGGTATATCTCTAAACAATAACATATAGTTTTCGTAAGAGATCTTGGGTGGTTCTACGTTTGGACGCAAAATTTTTTATATTTCCGCTGCCCTATCCAAGCGTAGTTCCCAACAATCATGACCCCCATAACCCAACATAGTTGGGACTACATATGGTTTGTTGTTGCAGAAATATCCTCAAGAGAATTGACACTTAACAGAGCAGAATAATGGACCATTACCTGCCAGGCCAAAGGCATATACTCACGATATGATAGAACCGGACACCTACTCTTAGCACTCAAATCATCCAAGGAATTTTGACCATAACACTTCCCCACATTCCTGTAAAGAGTTCAAAAATCATATTCAGAAGAAAAATCTGCCTTGCACGGTTGCATCCCGGAAGATTCTAAATCAATGAGTGAAGAACTTAATTCAAAATAGTTTTTCATGTCTGAGTTCTTCAAATTATCATGAAATGAAGTGAGCATACTCCTAAGAGTTATACTTTAAACAAAGGCATAAATATCCCTCCTACGAAAAAGCTCATACTTGATTCCAAAATTAACCAAACAGAAAAAAAGACCTGTCCTCTAAAATCCCCTACCTTACAATTTCATTTGATGAGTATTTATCCTCTATACTCACGGTTTTGGTACTTAGGACAACCATTGGATGAGCCAGAAGAATCTTCTTAATCTCTTGAACCACAGTTTCTGATACACCTTGAAGAGAGAAACATTTCCTGAGTAAATAAAAAACAGTTGATGCTATAGTACAAATATATATAGAAAAAAAACAGTGATTACAGGGAAAAAAAATTTTGGGACAAAAAGGTTTGAAAAGGAAGTATTACATTTAAGAGGAGGCAATGCAGTAAGATGTGCCCATAGTTCGAATAAAAATAAAAATGTTTATCAAACAAAGTCCAAAATTTAGTTTACAAAAAAAATAATCTTTGGAAAAATGACTAATACAGAGTAGTATCATTGTTAGAAGTTAGAACACAACTGCATTTAAGGACCAATACAACAACAACCCAGTAGGAATCCACAATGTGGGATCTGGGGAGGGTGTGTGTAAGTAGACCTTACCCCTACTAGAAAGTAGAGAGGCTGTTTCTAGAAGACCCCCCCCCCCCAAGCTCAAGTAGCACAGAGAGCACATAGCACTACAAAATATAATAAAAGCAAACAAAGGATAAGAAAAGCGTAATGAGCTAGGAAACTCACACTGCAGCCAATGGATCAAAAAATCTAGAAGACACAACGCCAAAATCAGAACACTACCACCCCAATCCAAACGGCTACCCAACAGCCCTAGTGCTAGAGATCTCTAGACATGTCTATCTAAGGTCATATCCTTGGTTAAGGGCCAGAAGTCCTAAGTCCCGCCTATTAACCTCATTCCAATTGTTTCTAGGTCTACCGCCACCCCACCTACAACTGTAAACCTCTTGCATCTCCGCACCAGGGCCTCAGCGCTACGCCACTTCACATGACCAACACATCTCAACCTAACCTTTAGCAGCTTATCCTCCACGGGACCAATAAATCCCAAAATGATTTACTTTACCTTGAAAAGGAATCTTTTGAGGAAATGTTTCTGCGAGATCAAACTGTTATAAGCGTAAATTGGCTTGTTAATCCTAACTATTTCACAGGGATACACAAGATTTTGAAGTAAACTTATGTAGTGTAATTTTGAGCTAAGTGGTACTAAATTGAACTCAATTTATTGGTATTGAACTGAAGTGTACTAAATACTAAAGTTAAGTCCAACTGAACAGCCCCGAACTCGTGAACAACGTGTAATGGAGTACTACATTAAGATAAACACGCTAAAGGATTTGAATCTGGTCAAGTTAGGCACTTAGACAATGGGTTTATTTAAAGGCTATTGAGAAAATATGGTAGGAAAGATTTTAGAATCTGCGATATTCTCTCTTCATTAGTTCATTATTCACTTGAATTTCTAAGTTCAAGTGTTTCTTTTATTTGTTTTTCTCTTTGGGGGAAGGGGTAGGAAGTGAGGGTAGGGTTGGTCTGAGCTTCTAATGGACTGATGGTTAGCATAAAACTTGAATAAATTGGTTCCATCTATTATTGAGATTAGAGATGTACTTTGTAAGACTCAAGAGTATAATTTTACAATCAGAAACTTGATTTACTACAGCAGAGCTGCAATTAGAAAAAAAAAACATTGTGTTACTAAATCTATAACTCATGGATACACCAACATAAAAGAAATAACACATGGGCATCCAGATGCAGGCTAGCGTTACATTAACTCTCCGGATATTTTCCTTTTGGCTCCCGTGGAGGGGTTTTTCATTTTCTTTTTTGTCTCTTTCTTTATTTCTTTCTTCTTTATTTGGAAGTGGGGGCCACTCTAAGTGAATCAATGTCAGTTACCTGATTTATTACCTGTTGCCTCTAGCATGTGGCATGAAAGCAAGAGCACGATCCATCCAATAAAAAGCTCCAATACTGGTGCAAAAAGTGTTGAAACATACTTTATTAAACTACCTATTACAATTTCTTACAAGCTAGTTAAAATTTGAAATGCCAAAATATGATAGAGAAACAGAGCTATATAACCACTTGTTAGGCTGCTTAGGGCAGTTGAGGACAACAATAAAGGAACCAAGATGAGATAGGAAGGTGCCAACATAGGGGGAAAAAAGGAAGTGTGATAGCATAGGAGCAAGGACATGACCAACATAAAGAGAGAGATGTTATGGGTTCATGTGCTTGGCTAGCAACAGTGTGATTTTGCTTCGGTATTGCAATTTCCCTATATCATAGTGTATCATTTATTCATTCATTGCATAAAAAACTTGGGGATAGATATGGACTATCCATTATTTTGAAAAACATAGTGCCAAATCTTGTGCTCAATCAAGCTCAAAGCAGCCTTGTACATTATCAAATCAACCTCCAAAAACATGGGAAAGGGGGAAATTGAGCAGGTAACCCTAATATAATACAAAATATACCTATGTGAACTGTGGAAGTACATAGCAAGTGCAATTCAAGGAGAAACCCTAGGAACATAGGGAAATAAAGCAATCTAAAGAAATATAAGAATGGCTGACCAGCCTAAAGAAAACCTGTCAATAATCATTAGATAAGCACCAATGCCGTGCGCTTCTTTTTCCTTTTGAAGTTGATTGTGCATAGTCTACAATCTCAATAAAGAGGGACAAAACAATGACTAACATATTCCAAACATGATGAACTATGATCATAGTTATTACGGCGCCACCCACCAAGGCAAGGCACAGCGCCAGTCTACCGCCTAGACAATTAGGCGACCTAGGCGGCAGCACATAAGAAATCAGGATTGTTATACATTAGTAACACTGATTTAAATAAAAACAAATGTGTTCTCTAAACCTTACATACTTAAAAAAATATAAACACGCCATAATATGAGGAAAAAAAGGAATATGAAATACGAAATATGATTAAAACAAAATATGCGACTTCTTAGTGCAAAGTAAATATAGAGCATGAAAAAAGTCACTGACTAAAAAGCATAAATGATTTTTCAAAAGGCGAGGCCTAGGCGACGCCTAAGCGATGCCAAGGTAAGGACTAGGTGATGCCTAAGCGAGGACGGAGCGACAGGCGAGGGCAAGGCAACGCCTAGGCGAGGGCTAGGCGACGCATATGCGAGGGATGCGAAATAAGGCGAGGCGATACACCATGGCGAGAGGAGCTGACCGCCAGGACGCCAAGGTGACGCCTTGAAAACTATGACTATGATATACAAAGCATCTATAAAAATGTCTCAGTTACACACACTCACCTCATTCCCCAAAACTACGACGAGTAACATACTTAGTTAAGAAAAATGTAATCTATACAGAGTATATGCCATCAGTCACTAATAATCTAATACAGTGTGAATTGAGGGCAAAATCTTTAAATGGACCTAAGGTCCACGGTGGACCTTCATATAAGCCAAATAAAGATTTATTAATGAGGTAAGCATTTATTCATTTTCTTTAAAAAAAAATTGTGAGGATGAGCATGTGGACCTTGTCAACCTTAGGTCCATGATAGAACTTCTCGCAATTGAGTATGTCCAAATAAATATTTGATTCTTTTCCGGTTTCACAGACACTAAGAGCATCACAAACTAGTCAAATGCAGAAAATCATACATGAAATAAAACAAAAACAACTCGGTGAAACCAAATATGAAATATATAAGATAAGGAGTAATAAATAAACGAAAATCTTACATTTTCACATAAAAAATAATGAAAATGAAGACCTGGCTGAGATTGTGTGCACCAAACTACTGACCTTAAGTGTAGCGAGAAACTGGATACTATCATAACAACGAATGTACATGAATTTTCTCATGCTTTCTGCAACTAAATCGTTGTCATACATGTTAGCTCCTCCTCCTTTTATGCTTGGGATACTCTTTCCTGATAACACAATATCTAAAGGTGAAAATATGCAGCCACATCAATACATAAGTTTCTTCGCATCCTGCAGAAAAGTGTCCTCAACAGGTTTCCTAACTACCCGAGTTCAATATATAAATGCCGTTAATGCCTCAACAACAGATTCTCCATAATTTTGAGCGAAAATTAAAGGAGCACTGTCAAAATTACCTTTGGCTTCTAGTATGCGCTGCTTCAGAGAACTTGAAAAGATCAAAATATCAAAGCGGCAATCCAAGTCGATGAACACCACTGGGCGCCCCAACCCTCCATAATGCACGCCCTTCCATTCCTTGGGCAGAATACAGCTGATGGAAGCCTGAAATGCAATCGATCCTTTCAAAATGGGTCTACCACTAGGAGAAATGCAATATTCGCATAAATATATGCATACAAATATGTTATGTACGAGTACAAGAAGTCTTGCCTGTATGAGAATCTGAGTTTTGGCGGAGGGTGAAGGGCCGACGATCTCGACGACGTTGCCGGCTCGGAGGGGAATGCGGTGTAGAGGTGGCGGAAGATGGGCGAAAGGACGATCCGTGAGAAGCCGACTCAGGTACTGCTTTGCGGTTTCATCTGTTTCAATCCAATCGCTAGCCGATGGCATCTCTCTCGGTGTCTCGCTGCTTCTTCCGGCAATGAGAGCTTTCGCGCCCCGACAATAGAAAGGCACGAAAACACATTTCCCGAGTTTTGGAAATGATAAGGTAGAAAATGGATTTGAATATTTGATACGAATGACCTCTTTTGGAATAGCTTTTCTAAAAGACATGAAAACACTTTTTCTGAGTTTTGGAATAGCGTTTTGAAAAGTCTATCTACGGGCAGTGTTTAGCGTTAGCGTTTTCAAAATAATTTGTACTGTTAAATTTTATCTAAAACGCCAACATTAATGTCTGACGTTATTCCTAAACATGCCACAAACAAATTAGAGAAATAGGGAGATATTGGTACGGCAGAGTGTTCTGATTATGAGGAACCTGAACTTGACAACGGGGAGATATTGGTACGACGGAGTGTTCTTATTAGGAAACCCTGGCATGGCCCAACGACTACACAACAAGAGGCTCTTTATTAATTGTAGCTCTTTTATTGTTAAATCATATATATTTATGTACTTAAGATTTTATTAGGCGAGTTCATTATTAGCTTGTTTGATGATTTCTTTACGGTTCTTTACCTCGTCGCCTTTATTGAAGCGTCATAATAGCAAACCTAGTTTAATTAGGATTAGGGTTTCTATCTTTTATAAGTAAGGATGTAGACCTTCATCATAATTAAGAAATAAGAGTAATCAACCTATGTTTCTCTCTTGTCTTCCTTGTTCGGCTGCTTCACCGGCGCCATCTTTCTCTCTCTCTCTCTCTAACTCATTTTTCAAGAGTCCGAAGGCACTCAAAGCTTTCCCTATCCCAATACTTTGTGTATCATTGGTGCTCTCATTGAATCTTACTTATCATCTACAATTATTACTCAAGATTCCTCAACCATCATGGAGCAATTGACAGCCATTGACGCTCGCTTCTAGGAATTGAAGGGTTCCATATGTGATACAGCAACCCAATTGCAACAAGAGTTTGAGACATGTTTGACTTTTCAAGAGACAGAATAATAAGAAAAAAGTGTATGACTCCTTGATCCATTATCAACATGCTCATTGCATTGCGAGAATGACTAAACTGAAGATTTATCTGCGCCGTAAAGCCGCATGGGAATGAGATGAACCTGAAGAGACGTTTAGCGTAGATTCTGTAAATAGCATCTGCAGATCCGGTGTGGAGGACCCTCTTGTGGACTCAGCACGATCCGACCATTGATTCAAGCATTAACAATTTGAAATAATAAACCCTGTCGTTTCTTCTCAAAATCCTTCCGATTGTGTACAATCATTGCAATTGTTGTATTTCCTTGTGAATTCTGCTAGCCAACTAAACTAGTCAAATAAAGAATCCTAAGAAAGGAATTCATGTTATTTGTAGAATGTGTCACGAATTAGCACATGATCAGGCCAATCAAGGGCCCAACAACGAGCACGTAAGTATTCACACCGAAGCATCAAGCTTCACTCCTCCCGTCCAAAATGAACCAAACAATCAACAAAACGTTTCCCAAAACATGAGAAATAATCATAATGTTGGAGGTCAAGCTGACTTCGTAATGCCTGTTTTTATGGCA
Organism: Cuscuta campestris; assembly: GCA_900332095.2. Lineage (NCBI taxonomy): Eukaryota > Viridiplantae > Streptophyta > Magnoliopsida > Solanales > Convolvulaceae > Cuscuta > Cuscuta campestris. The sequence goes on along the minus strand of OOIL02006718.1, from coordinate 1,040,881 downwards.
AACTTTCTTCAGCAAATGGCAAATGTCCCTATGTTCCAACCAATGCCTCCACCACCACCTCGTCAGATTACCTTCAAGACTTTGAAAGATAGTGGTGTAGAAGAATTCTATGGAGATAGAATTGCTGAACCCCAAATTGCTCTAGACTTGATTGAACAAACCACTAGAGTTTTGGAACACTTGAACGTACCTTTGGCGAACTGTCCAAAACTTGCATCCCAATTACTTTGTGAAGGAGCTTACGAGTGGTGAAAGCGCACTGGCGAAGATCAAAACGCACCCAACCCTTAGACCTAAGAATTCTTCGACTGGCGTTTAAGGAGTACATTCCTGCTCGATTCTGTGAGGAGAAACACACCGAGTGTAACAACCCAACCCGCATAACCCTGATAAATAGGTTAGCGAACCGGGTTGCCACTAAATTAGTATACACATATAATATTTTTCAATAAATTAAAACGTTTAGTTTAGAACTCAAACAAATATAAAATCATTTAAGTACACATCGGAGTTTATACAAACCGTGTGGAAGCCCTATAATCAAATATCAACATTACTAAATCCATGCATTTGTACATCTCCTGCGTCAGGCTGCTCTCTAGGATGGATTCCCAAAATCAATCTTCCACGACCACCTACATGTAACAAAGGGGGAAAAGGGGCTACACGCTCAGGAATGAAGCTGAGTGGGAAATATCTAACAGTTCGAGCATACCCATAAGCGAATCCACTAACTCACAACCACCACATTATATCATGCACACAACATGCATAGCAACAATTATAGAGTATACAAGGATCCAACAGTTCTAATTCATTTATTCTCAATAGGCTAATTATGTCCCTACAACACTAAGGCTTAAATCAACATATTAGAATTACGAACGCTCGAGAGGATCCCTCGAGGCTAATGCTCGGACAAACCCAACGAAAATCCTAAATGGGCACGTTGGAGTCTCTACCAAGGAATCCCTTAGGTAAAACAGTGACTCGTGTACGTACGTTTTGAACCCTGGACCACTACATATGAAACATGCTCCACAATGCCAAACCTAACAACAGACCTATTGGTAATTAAATAATCCAATTCAGTTTAGATCCGCCTATCATTGTGTGCATCTATCAAATTCAGTTCAGGTATTGAAAAGTTTGGCAGAATTCTACATCTGTGAGATTGTAAGATTTCATGGTGTGCCTCTATCAATCATTTCTGATCGTGACCCTCGTTTTACATCGCAATTCAGGAAAAGTCTACAGAAAGCATTAGGTAGTAAACTCAACTTTAGCACATCATTTTATTTGCAAACAGATGGACAATCTGTGTAACGCCCCAAAACCCGGCTTAGTATTTTAATTAATTTATAGAATTAATTAATTATTGGGTCGGTCAATACGAGGATTATTTTCTAATTTGCATATTTAATATGGGGGTTGACCTATGTTGTAGGGCACGTTGTTCTAAAGCCGACCGTGCAAACGGGTTGGGAATTAGACTTACTGGGCCCAAGATACGACTGCCGAATGAGGTAATTGGGCCTAAATTTATCCTAAGCAGTTAGAAAGTGTAAACTGGACCTTAAAATTTAATTAAATCTCCATATATACAATGGTAGGAGGCCAAAATGAACAGTGTTCCCGCCTAAATTATTCGGGCCGGGTATGTGCTATGTTATGTAATGGGCCTGGTACGGATATTGGGCATCAAATGTTAAGCGCCAGGGTGTTAAACAAAACTAAATTAAAAATAGGACTGCTGTAGTTTAATAAGGTTGCAGAATAGGTAATTATTAAAAAAAAATTTGGGAAGTGTGAGCACACTTTTTACGGCTGAGCGGCATGTTTAATTATTAAAACAACAATTGGGGCGTGTGAGCACACTTCTTTAAACTGAAAAGCACTTTTTAAATATGCCCAATTTCCTGATGCATTTAATGCTATGGATTTGAAAAAATCTTATGGTACATGAACATTAAATGCAATAGATTTTCACACCTATCCAAGACCATTATATAACCGTAGTTGAAGAGCGAAATTCTCCATCACCCACAAAACTTCCTTACCAAAAAGAATACCATTATGTCCAAAAAGCCTTTTAAAGGAATGTGGCACATGCTTGACAGCATTAATAACAAAAAAAACGGGATAGATACTTAAGTTGCGAGCAATTCGCGTTTACCATGTTCCGTCTTGGTCTAAGGGCGGAGATTCCTTAGAAGTCATCTTCCACGATGAACGCGTAATTTATTAGTATACTTTCTTACACAATATTTTCGTTCTTCTAAACTTATTTTCTAAATATTTTCTTTTTTTTTTTTTGCAGGGAACAAGGATTCATGCTCAACTAAAAAGTCCCGAAAAGAAGCGTTTTGAAAACCAAATTGTTGAAGATGGCGTTTTTGGAATCCGAAATGTTTTTGTTAATGATAATTACCAAACATGCAAAACAACTTCGCATAAATATTTGTTGGTTTTTTATCCAAAAACAGAAGTCAAGACTTTGAGTGAAAAAGATTTTCTCAATTTCAAGTTCGATTTGAAATCATTTTCGGACCTTCAATCTCAACCATGTTTGAACGACCAACTTCTCATCGCTATACAAAACTAATTAATTTTCTTTCACAAAATCTGTTTCAATTCAAAATAAATTTTTACGTCCACTTCTCGCAAAATCTGTTTTAATTCCAAATAATTTTTTTGGAATGTATTTATTTTTAAATTTGTGCGTTCAAATGAAAATCTATATTTTTCGAAAGTGTGGCGTTCGGTATAAACATTTGTGCATTTTAAAAATGCATTCAAAGCATTTTTTTGAAGATATTTTCCTTCATCAACTTTGTTGTCAAATAAAAAATTTGAATCCATTTTTCGGACTGTGCAGATGACATATGAAAAATTGTTGGGCGATCAAAAGTTCAAACATACTTTAAACGGGGAGGAGAAGAGAAGCGAATGGAAATAACACTTGAGGATCATGAGTATGAGCACATATTTATAAATAATAGATAAGAGCAATTTCTTAACAAGATATTAAGTAAACGAATAAAATGGTTGAGAATAGGCATGGGGAACAAGGCATTTAAAGCATACACGGATCTCAAACGGCGGCTGGAAATTACATTGGGTTGAGAACAATTTAATAAGTTACTAATGCCTAAGAAAGCGTGGGAAACAGAGCATTAAATACAATTGACAGTGAAAGACGGCTACATCATTACTTAAGCAGTTCCAATCCATAAGCTATGCCCTACTACCATATAAAATACGGAATATAAATTTTAAAATATTAAAGAGAAATATTTTTTAATATTCTGTGGGTTTAATAAAAAAATATTTGGATCAATTTTAATATACTAAAAATCAATTTTGTAATTAAAAAAAGTATTTAACTTGAAAAAAGTTAATTAGAATTGGAAAAATATTATCATCAAAGGCATTAGGAATTGGAAAAATATATTTATCAAATTAAATATTAAAATAACAATTTAATATGCTAATTGGTATTTACTTGATATATATATATATATACACACATATACATATATATATATATATATATATATATATATATATATATATATATACTGCAAAATATTATTCATGTTTTATTTTTTGAAATATTTTAATCGAATTGAGATCCAGAAAAAATTTCCATTTAAATTAACTATAAATATATTACATGATATTTTTACAGTGAAAAATTTATATTGTTTAGTATAAACGTATTATAGTTAAAATGCTCTAAATATATACTCCGTATAAATTTAATAGAGTATAAACCGTATGATTATTTTTTGTAGAGCAATACACCTCTAAAGTATGTAGCCTTAGATTCTAAGTTGGTACTACCCTAAGTTCTCCTCATGTATATCTCTCACTACACATCTCTAATTACTTATCTCTCAACCTCTCAACCTATTCCTTACCACAATAAATTGCATACAACTACACCACCAACCACATTCAATAATACCGCATTCAATACACTCTTATTGAAGATGATCAAGTTCAAGTCTTCTTTTTCAAGGTGAGAAAACACTCTTTCTTCTTTTCTCTTTATTACTATACCAAATTATAAATATTCTATAACACCTTAATATTCTGTTTTGAATGCATCATTGCGAAAATTGAAATATACTGTTAAAAATTAAAAACGTATTTTCACATTTTTTTACAAAGAGTGTGAAATCATTGTTTCTTAAAATGTTTCTAATCATTCATTAAAATTAAACATGTTAAGTCAGGAATTCTGTTGGAATGAGAAAGCTCACAAAAAGTGCAACAATCAGTTCCAAGACAGCGAGGGATGATGAATCAAATAAAGGTATGATGCATAAATACATTAAATTGGATATTGAAGTGAAGTTTACTTAGTATTTTATGACGTAAAAATAATTATATGCAAGGGTAAAAATATATTAAAATCAATATATAATTCAATTAAGGTCCAGGAATTAATAATTAAAAAATTCATTTTACCCATTCATAATCAGACGGACACATACTCATTGGATAAACATAATACGTAAAATAGAGGTAATTAATACATAAAATTATAAAGTTTTAATACCTGAATATTTTGATTCCTTGATAAATTTCCTTGAAATAATCAATCGTGGAAGAAATGCTTTCAAATGTGCAATTAAACCCTTACATGTTCAAACATAATACTTGAACATGTCCAAAAAGGTTTAATAACTTTATATAGTTTTGATGTACACTCCAATAAATCAGGTAAAAAAATAAATTAGAATTAAGTTTTATCAAAAGCAATTGATCTGTAAATTTTATAAACAAATATACAACTTATAAATAATGTCAGACATGTAATTTCTTGAAATAATTTTGACATAAGGGTTTATTCAGTTATAAATCCAAAAGTTATTAAAATATTTTATCTTATTCACTAAAAAAAGTTATAATTTTTTCTAAAATATTAACATTTCCACCGATTATAATCCCATATAATCAATTTCATTAGTAACATCAATATTAAAACAAATTTACCGGCTTAGTAAGCAGTTGATGTTACGAAATTTCAAATCAAACTAATTTGGACTTACGAACTGGGGAAAATAATTTGTAATCAGCTATATTTCAAAGGTAAGACATATTTTCATTTATAAATTATATTTGAATTAAAATTGGTTTTTAATAATTAACATGCAGTGTTCTTTAAAAGTATATCTAATTTATTCAATTAATTTGAACTTATGAAGAATTATTAAAACTTTTTGAAATTGGAATCAAATCAATTCGATCTAAAACAAAATTTAAACGGGATGCATGACTATTTTAGATTAGATCTAACCATTTTCATTAATTTGAACTTAAGAAAAATAATAAAACATTTTCAATATATTTAGAAATTTACGGATCTAAAAAAACTTCATTACCTGATTTAGATGGGAGTGTGAAAACCAAAAATCAGATCTACATGGGAAAATACCAGTGATTGCACGGATGAATTCCATGGGAATATATACAGCATCACTCAATCTGATGAGCTCCCGAACCTCTCTCCCTCGCTTTATCTCTCAATCTCTCCACATATCTGATAGGTTTTTTTCTGGACTAAGGCCTGAAACACACACGCTCTCTCACACACACTCTCTCGCTCTCTCTATCTTACCATCTCTCTCGCTCTCGATCGATCTCACTGCATCCATCGGTGGTTGTGTCGATAGTTTAGAGAGGGGATAAGGCAGAAACTAGCGGCGGAAATGTGTGGTCCGCCGGATAGGACGAACAGGTTAACTCAAATATGGAGCATATTTAGTTTTGGGCTGCCTTAATTGGGCCAGTAAGTTTTCAAAAATTGATATTCTGGGCTGTTATTAATTTTGTATGGGCCGAATTTACAAACAAAAAATAGTGATGATAAAAATTATATTCTATAAATTAATATGGATAGAGAACAGAATCAAATTTTAGAACTTTATTTATTTCACAATTTAAGCAGGAATTGGATGTTGGTTGCGCTTGTGTTACAAGTGCAAGAGTAAGCGCGACTCAGATTTTATGGAACCGTGTTGGAAATGCTTTGCCGTACGTGGTCATCTTTCGTGCATGCAAATTGGGGATGTTGGATGGGGATTTTTTTTTGTTTGTGATGATTGTGCCAGACTACCACCACCAATAACGCCACAACCCAGACGCCGACAATCTAAGCGACTTAAAACTCCAAACAAGAAATATTTCAACGATCTTTATGTTCTTCATTAAATAAGTTATATATTATGCTGTCGTCATTGCGTTCTTCATTACATATGTTAGATGTTATGTTTTGAATCTGTATCATTTTGTAAAATTGCGCTAATGTCATGTATGCGAATCAATCTATGGACGAATTTTATTTTCATTGTATCAAATGCTTTTTATGATAACGGTGATAATATTTGTTTTGTTATGAGATTTCAAAATTGGATGACAGATCGTTTTATAAGCCTACCAAGACAATACTTTAATTTTTTTTTAAGTATAAAATCTAAGTTAGTATTCTTTGAGTGTCAGAATTTCCTTTTAAATGTATAAAGATAAATATGCGTATGATATATAGTCACTCCTTGACTCTTTATTATTAAGTTTCAAATTGAAGATCGTCATTTCTATTTTAATTCATTTAAATTGTAACATATCACTATAATGTTTTGGATAGAAAATGGGAGATCCAATGTTTCGAAAGATAAATCAAATTCTACGAGTTTTGGTGATACTAACTTGAGGAGAAAGTCTATCTTGCAATGTGAATCACCAAAAGATTCATCAAACTCTGTTACGTGTACTGCTTCCCCATACATATGTGTATATATATATACATATGTACATCGATGGATTCAAAGAAGCAAGTCAGTGGTGTTCAGAAAATCAATTGAGGTTTTTATTCGTGACACTCCTCACAAACGAATCAATGTCTAGACCAAAACGTGTTTGGGAAGAATGTTGGGAATTCATGGCCGATGATATACTACATCGCCAATGTTGTCTTCTAAGTCATCAAGGTAATATTATTTAACTATATTTTTATGTGTTGTACATAAAACCATTTTTCATATGTATTTTTCTCCTTAATGTGTAGGTTTGACCTTAACCGAGGATCAAATCAAGAATTATGCCTTGATTGAAATTCAAATGTTGCTTTCAATGCATGGAAAAAGTCTCCGAGACTTCGATGATATGCCTTTCCCCAATTTAGACAGCGCGACTACTACCCGGAACCGACTCATCCTTGATGAACTTCGATATGATCGCGTGGCAATGGCATCTGAGCACGAACATTGTTTGACAATGTTGAATAGCGAACAACGTATAGCTTATGAAAGTGTAATGTCTTCTGTTGACTTAGGCGAGGGGAAAGTTTTTTTCTTATATGGATATGGTGGAACTGGAAAGACATTTGTTTGGAAAACATTGTCTGCTTCGCTTCGATCCAAAGGAGATATTGTATTAAATGTTGCATCAAGTGGTATCGCTTCATTGTTGTTACCCGGTGGAAGAACTGCACACTCACGATTTGGAATACCCATCAGTCCTCATGAAAATTCCACCTGCAATATAAAACAAGGAACATCGTTGGCTGATTTATTGGTTAGAACGAAGTTAATTATTTGGGACGAGGCACCAATGACACATAAGTATTGTTTCGAAGCTCTAGATAGAAGTCTACGCGATGTAATGTCTGTTGTTAATGCATCTAATGCTGATTGTCCTTTTGGAGGGAAAACCATTGTGTTTGGTGGAGATTTTCGGCAAATTCTACCCGTCATTCCTAAAGGGAGAAGATAAGACATTGTCATTGCGGCCATTAACTCATCATATCTATGGAACCACAGTTCACTGTGTTACGATTGACAAAAAAACATGCACTTGCAACAGATGTCTCGCGATAAAAATTACGAGAGCATGTCAGAATTTGGTGAGTGGATGGCAAAGATCAGTGATGGCACGGCTGGAGATGAGAATGACGGTTCAAGTGAGATTATTATCCCTGATGATATGTTGTTAGAAAGCACGGATGATCCTATAGGAACTATAGTTCATTCAACGTATCCAGACTTCCACAATATTGCAAGTGATCCAACATATTTGCAGAATCGAGCCATTCTTGCACCAACTCTAGACGTTGTGGATGAAATCAATGACTACATGACATCATTGAACAACGTTGGAGAAGCGAAAAGCTACTTTAGCTCTGATACAGTGTGTAAATCTGATTCAAATGCAGATTTTTTGTCAGATTTACATTCTCCGGAATTCTTGAACAACATACGAGCTTCTGGTGTCCCAAATCATGAACTGAAGTTGAAGGTTGGAACACCGATTATGTTGTTAAGAAATATTGATCAATCATCCGGTCTTTGTAATGGAACAAGGTTGATAGTAACACAACTTAGCAATCACCTTATTCAGGCCACGGTGATGACAGGAAAAAATGTCGGCCAAGAAGTAGTTATTCCACGGTTATCTCTCACACCGTCAGATGCAAGAATTCCTTTTAGATTTCAAAGGAAACAATTCCCTATCATGACTTCGTATGCTATGACAATTAACAAAAGTCAAGGCCAATCTTTGTCCCATGTTGGATTGCTACTGAAGAAACCAGTATTCAGCCACGATCAACTCTATGTTGCAATTTCACGTGTTACAAGTCGCGAGGGATTAAACTTAAAGATCTTAATTTGCAATAAAGACCTTCCGTCAACGAACATAACTACAAATGTAGTTTATAAAGAAGTGTTCCAAAACTTATAACACTGTATATCGACTACGGTCGTTCATGTACTTTACCTTATTTTGGGTATATTAAATATATTTTGTTATCTTTTAATTATTTTATCATTTCTTTTTCATTTCATGACTAAATAAAATTAATTTTTCCGCCCGTGCATCGCACGGGTACGAGTCAGTTTATAGGGAGTATTAAATAGGGAGTGGGGGAGTTACGAGACTTAAGCACTTCGTCCGTTTCGCCTCTGTTCGCCGTCCGTCTGCCAGGGAGAGCCAGCAGCCGCAGCAACCGTCAAGAACCTTCGCCGGTGTCGTCGCCGTCGACGCTAGGGATCCCGACCGACGTCCTCGCCTTGTCCCTCCGTCACGCGCAGCAGGCCGGCGAAACCATGGAAGAGTTGCAGCGGCGAATTCACTCCGATTAAAGTTCAATTCGTCGTTTTTCGAGGTGATTTGTGGTTTCTATACCTTTCGTTAGCGTTAATTCATAGATTAGAACTTCCTTAGCGTATAATCTTGCGATTTGATTGAGGATTTGTGATTGTTGTGTTGAAATTATGGAATTGGTGCCTAGGAGCTGTTTCCGTCGTCTCTTCCGGTGACCCTTTGGCGACGGCGGCGGCGAGTTGGCCGAGGTTGGGCAGCGGCTTGGGCTTGACCTAATTGGATCCAATTGGGTCCAAACGGTTCAATCGGGTTCAATTGGGCTGTTTAGATTCAATTGGGTGCAAATGGATGTGATTGGACTATTTTGGGTTAATTGATGTACTGTTCGGGTTGTTGTGAACCACCCAACGGGGCTGTTTTGTCTGGCTTCGGGTATGGGCAGTCGGGGCGGCTAATGGCGGGGTGCCGGGGTTGTTCCGGCGACGATGGGGACTGCTCCGGCAGGGGCAGCGGGCTTGAGGATCGATTCCTTGGGCTCGATTCCGCGCAGGTGGGTTAACTGTAATTTGGGTTATTTAATTATGCATGACGGTAATAGTAGGTCTTTGGCCCGGATAGGCCGCTATATGATTTGTTGTGAATTGTGAACTGAGATTTAATTAAATTGATCTTATTGGTGAAAATTGTGGATTATGAATAATATATGGGAATTAGGCCACCTAGTATAATTAGGCGGACCTGAATTGGATTGACTGATTGAATCACCAATATGATATGGTTAGGAAATTGGCCATTGCGGGGCGTCGTCACACCCCCGGTGGTCTTGGGTTAAAAACGTACGTACGGAAGTCCGCGACCTGTCTTGGCATCGTAGGGACATGGGCTTCAACCCGCCCAAAGTGAATCTCCTTTGGGTTTCTGAGCTGGCCCTTTTATAGCATCGCTTGGGGTGCCATGACTCAAAGTAGTTGATGTGGAATTAAATAGGGACATGATGTTCAAATGGAAGATGTTAATATAAATATGTTTATTAAAGCTATTTTTCTCCGTGATCATATGATGTTGTTGATTGTATGTTAATGTGGTGCTATTCTGTGAGTTAATGCGGGCTTAGGTATATTTTCACTCAGCGTTTCGCTGAGCGTGTAGTCGTTGTTGTTTGACTGCACACAGGTAGGAACACAGATTTGGATGGGCAACCCGGAGGGCAGCGAAGTGGTGGTGTGGTGTGGATGGCTCTTGTTTACTTTAATAATTAAACTACATTATTTTATTTGATTATATGGACTGTTGGACGTTACTTTGGTTTTCTTATGCTTCCGCGACGTTTGGATTTATTTAATTATTCTGATTAATTTGGGTTTAGTTAAAACTCTACGGACGAATTTTATAATTGATTTAATGGCCATTTTAAAAAAAATTATGCATGCGAATATCAACTTAGTGGCAACCCGGTTCGCTAACCCGTTGGTTCGGGTTACGCGGGTTGGGGTGTTACAATCTGAAAGGACAAAACAAATCTTAGAAGATATGATGAGAGCATGTGTGATCGAATTTGGAAGCAACTGGAAACAATACCTGCCATTAATGGAAATCGCATATAACAACAATTATCAAGCGAGTATCCAAATGGCCCCATACGAAGCCCTGTATGGGAGACGCTCTAGAATCCCAGTATGTTGGACCAAGTTGAGCGAGCAAAAGCTTGAAAGACCCAATCTCATCCGAGAAATTGAAGAAAGTTTGTCTAATCATAGAGAGACTACAAGTGGCTTCTAATCGATAGAAATCTTATATTGATTTAAAACGTCATGAGATTGAATACGATGTTAATGACATGGTGTTTTTGAAAGTTTCACCGTGGAAGAAAGTGCTACGATTTAGTAAGAAGGGAAAACTGATCCCAATGTATATTGTACCCTATTGAATCACTGAACATGTGAGACCAGTAGCCTATCGGTTAGAACTTCTGATAGAATTGAACAAAATTCAAGATGTATTCCATGTGTCAATGTTAAAACAATAATGTTTTGATCCATCGCATATCTTGACCGATGGAACCGCAACCCTTAGGGAACGCTTGACCTATAAAGAAGAACCAATAAAAATTTTGGCATAGGAAATCGAGAAACTAAGAAACAAATTTGTCCCTCTAGTCAAAGTACTACGGAGGAATCACTCGATTGAACAAGCAACTTAGGAAACCGAAAAGTCAATGAGAACACAATATCTGAATATCTTAAACCAATGACTCAAATAATCTCAAGGACGAATTTTTTTAGGGGGGGAGAAATGTAACGCCCTAAAAATAGGCCTGTCAGAATTAATTAATTGATAATTAATTAATTACTAAAAAGGATCCAAAAAAAGTGATTTATAAAGTTTGTCAATAAATAATGAAAATTATATCGTTGTGTAGAGTTTGACTGTCTGACCCCAAGAGTTTAATTGAATTTCAATTCGGAGAAAGTTGGATCAAAAAATGTATCGCGACTGGGACCAAAAATAGTCTCAATCAGGGAGTGGCGCGTAAATCTCGTAGAAGCTGATTTCTGCCGATTGAAGATTGGCTAATTGATTTCTAACTTAGCATCCTGTGTCTCTTCCTCTATCATCTTTCTATATAAGAGTACCTAAGCTTCTTCATTCCTTCACCAAATCATCCTATTCTTCTTTCTATTCTGTTGCCCTGAGTGAGGAGAATAGACTGGTGCTGTCAATTTAGTGAGAGGTCACCAGAGTAGGGAGTTATTGTTGCCGGAAGTTTCGCCAGAAAATTCTCAAAACCTTCATTTAAGCCCAAGGTAAGCCCGTAGATATATCTAGTGACTAGAATGTTCGTATATATTGTTTCTACGTTCATAAACGATCATTTGGTTAAGTTTTGTGTTTGACATGTTTGAAGAACCAAAAATCATAAACCCTGGAATTGTTATTAAAACTACGAATTAATGATACCAAAATGATCTATGAACCTCGAAGAACATTTGAATATAGTTTAATTGAAGTTTGGTCACTAGAAATGATATTTCCGAAAAATGGACCGAAGGTAAGAGACGATAAACAGTGACTGAAATACCTTTGGGTGATCGATCACCATAGGTGGATCGATCATCAGCCCTGGATCGATCACCCAAACTGGTTGGTCCAAACATTTGTCTGAAAATGATATTTTTGGAGCTCTGAAATCCAATTATTGATACCAATCAATTATGATCAATGTAAAGATGATTTCTCGAAACAAAAATGATGTTTTTGGGAAATAAAATCTTATGTGATGTATGACGATAATCTAGGGTGTTAACACTCGACGCAGACCACTATTTGTTATTGGATATTATTATGATTATTATTGATGGATGATTATGATAAATATTATTGTCTGATGATTGTGATGATTAAACTTTGATGAATATTCTGAATAAAATGATGATTATGAATTGCGAACTATAATTCAAATTAAATGGATTGAAGAGAAATGAATTGTATTGTTACGACTATGTAGAAAACCTCTAAGATAGGCCTCAGATTAGAATATGCCTTGCAGGTATAAATATGAACATTTGGTGGCCTTGGGTAAAAACGTATGTACGGGATCTGCAAACTAAACTTGAAGATCACTCGTTTGGGGATACCACCCAACCCAACAGTGAGCATTTCGCTGTTCGGTTTCTAGTTGTACCTTAAGCGAAGGCTAGTTTAAGAGTTGGAAAACCTTTTTGAAAATTGTACCTTAAACTAGACTAGCTTAAGAGTTGGTTGGGAGTAACTTAAACTAGAATATAGTTTAAGAGTGGGTTAGAACCACCTTAAATTAGAATTAGTTTAAGAGTTGGTAAACATCAGGAAATTGGCTATAGACTAAGAACAAGTTTGAGAGCATTATTGAATAGGAACGTTGAATGTTGATCACTGAATCTTGAATTCCTGAACTGAATATTATGTGCATGATATCAAATGATTTGATTATGAATTGAGATTCAATTTATACGGATGTTCGATACGTTAGATATCTTTACTCAGCTTCACCGCTGAGCGTGTAGTATGTTTTATTTGGTGCATGCAAGAAAACAGAATGAATGAAGTGATTGTTCCTGGCAGTAGATGGGCGAGATGGTCGGGATGTAGGGATGTCAATTCAACCCGAACCCGAGCTTAACCGACCTGACCGACTACTAAAATATCCGAACCCGAACCAAAAACAAAATAATCCGAACCCGACCCAAAATTTATTACCCGAATCAACATCGGGTCGGGTCGGGTGTGGATTTATAATTTTGTCCGACCCGACCCGAACCCGCACCCAACCCGACTAAAACCCGAATATTTTATTACATAAAAGTCTATCTATGGATATAATGAGCACTCCGTATAATCTCTTGACAAAGTGCTACTATATGAAGTATGCCTTTTATAATCATTTTTATAATCCCTTAATAAAAAACGAGACATAAAAAAAGAGATACAAAAAAATTAGATTTAATCTTTTTAAAATTATTGGGGTACGTCGAATTGATTATTGGCTAAAAGTCGGGTTCGGGTTTCGGGTTGAAATGTCGGGTTCGGGTCGGGTCGGGTTTCTGGCTTAAAAGGTCGGGTTTCGGGTCGGGTTCAGGTTTCGGTTTTAAAAGTCGGGTCGGGTTCGGGTATAGTACTATCCGACCCGAACCCGACCCGTTGCCATCCCTATCGGGATGGATGTGTGGAATTGAGTTAGTGTTCCAAAAAGACACGAATTTATAAAAGTACACCCAATTTTTTTAAAAAGTTTTTAAAGATTTTTCCAAATTTTGTTTGTTTCATTTAATTTTTTCAAGTTTCATCCAATTTCTTTCAACATTCAGTTTTTTTTCAATCCTAAAGAACATGCTCTAAAGTTCGTAAAATTACTGTTCATATTGAAAATCGAACACACGACATCTCATTTGAAAGATTCTGAGAGTCATATTTGTGTCATTTTACTACAGATCTTTGGAAGTTTATTTGTTAAAAAACACAAACATTAAGCACATAGACAGTGTAGGCCCACAACAGCAGAAAGCCCAAACTATCCCCAACCCCCCCTCCGATCCTCCGTTTATGCTAACGGTTGGAATTGGAAAGCGCAATGAGACTACTGATTTCAACTCTGAACCACTACTGCACGACCCGCCGCTCCCCCTTCTTCTCCCCTTCACAGAACCCTCGTCGCCTTTCACCTCTCCCACAACTTCCGGCCTTGAGAGTAAGTTTGAAGCATCACAAACCCTCGTCGGCGCGCTGCGGAACCACCATGGCGTGCTCTGAGGCGTCTCCTCCGCGGGTTCAAGTGAAAGACCAAATCGATTTGACGGACAAGGAGAAGCAGATTTTCGACCGTCTTCTTCAAGTTGTGCGCCACTTTGGTCTCCAGACACAGCTCCGCGTCGCCGGTGGTTGGGTTCGAGATAAGGTTTGGACCCCTATCTGCTTTGCTTTAGAATTTGGCCGACTTATTATGCTCCCTCCATCCCAAATTCATCATTCCTTTTCGAATGAAGTCCAAAATATCAGTTATTTTAATTTGATTTTATTTACAAAAATACAAATTGGTAAGGAAATAAAAAGTACAAATTACATATTTTATAACTACATCAAAAATTTTACTAAACAAGTGTGAGCACTGGTAATGGTCTTGAAGCCCCGGGGCTTCAAACCTTCTCTCTACTATATCAGCTTTAATTTACACCATAATTTCACTGAAAACAGGTTTGAAGCCCCGGACTTCAAATTAGAGCTTCAAACCTCTATTATTTACATTTTTAAATACACATCTTCTAAGATTAAGTTAATAACATTTTATTGTTTAATTAATTTTAAAGGACAATAATTCATTAAATAAAAAAATACAATCAATAAAAAGTACATTAACAAAATAAGATTTGAATAATAACAACAAAAATAAAAAAATAAAAATTATATTACATTATGAAGAAATTATTGATAATTCGAGCAACCAAATATATCTTCAATCAAATCAGGGTTGTAATGACATATTGCAAACTAAAATAATCCATTAAATAAAAAAATACATTCAATAAAAAAAGTACATTAAATTTAAAAAACAAAAAAAAAATTACATTACAAAAAATACGGAGTAATTTTTAAACAACAAAAATATTACATTAAACAACAAAATATAGATTAAAAAAATTGTGTTTGTGTATGTTTTATTTGTTAAAAAGAGAGTGAAGATAAAGAGTAAAAGAAATATTTTTTTAGTCTTATAGCAATAATGTTAAACATTTGATGCATAAGTGATGAAGCCCTAATGAAGCCCCAAGGGGGCGGTGTTTAACGCCCCTTTGACAGTTTGACGTTAAAACCGGCAAAAACGCCCCGGGCGTTAGGACCATTTCCAATGCTCTTACGCAAACAAAAATCATCAGAAGCCCAAAATAGTAACTTGGCCAATTTTTCGGGGACTGGAGTAGTTCTTTACTTATTCTATGTAGCCATTTAATATTAATGTTACTACCTCCATCCTAATTTTTTTAACCAGTTTGACTTTTTAATAAAAGTATTTGAAAGTGAATGGTTAGAACTCGAACTCGCTGAGATGAGAGAGAGAGAGAGAGAGAGAGAGCTACATATTTATTACTCCATAATAAAAAAAGGAAATAAAGTAGGTGAGAAGTGTTTTTTGGGACCTTATTGGTTAAAGTTTTTTTTTGGGGGGGGGGGATGGACGGAGTATTTTCAAAATCTTTTAGAGATAGAAGTTTATTATACACTATATAAGTCTAGATTTTCTTCTTCTTGGGGAGTTATCATGTAATTTTTTTTGCCGAATTTGAGTGGAAAAAGATGTAATCTCAGTTGAAACTTAGTTTTTCTGATGAAAGTGTCCCTTTTGATTATTCCTACTAGTTGCATCCCCCAAACAGTGCTCGGTTTCATCAAGGTACAACCTTTTGTTTTTGAGTAAGGTATTAATATATTGAAAACAAGCTTCTTTTCATTGAATATAACTTTTTTTTGGAATAAATGCATGTTAAGACTTAAGAAAGTGGACTCTTTTTATGGGACAGAAGAAATTTTTTAAAAGATTTTTTTCTCGATGATATTGGTTTGTGCTTTTTTATTATCACAATTCTAAAATGCCTGAATTCCTCTACTATCAATTGTTGGATCATAATTTCATAAAAAAAATGCAACTACAAATCTACCATTGTTTAGATCAAGTTCATATGTTCATTTCTAGTCTTTATAGCAGCCATGCTATGTAGGCCATTTGCCATTATGTCATGGGTTTAGTCCTGAAAGCATGAACTTGCATATATTTTCCGTGCCTGGGCCTTACATGACACAAGGTCCTTGCTTCAGTTTCTATGTCATTCTTCCATTTGGAGCAGTTTGTATAAAATTTCTGCCTTCATCTATTTGACATAATGTATCCTTGGTGTAGCTTCTTGGTAAAGAATGCTATGATATAGACATTGCACTTGACAACAAGCTGGGAACAGAGTTCTGTGAGAAGGTCAATGAGTATTTATCATCAATCGGAGAAGAGACCCAAGGAATAGGAGTCATTGAGCGGTATGCTCTATTGTCGTTTTTCTTCAAGCACACCACACACATGAGCTGAATTGATCTTGTCCTATTGTTATAATTTTGGTCTTTTTACGACTTGTTGATGTATTTGTCGAGTTCTTTGATTGGTTAGGTCAGTTGTGACGGATGTTGTTTTTGGTCCTCTAGATCTTGGTGAACTAGATTACAACTTAACCAACTTCATTGCAAACTTACAACAATTAGTTGATTTTCTATATTTCTTTAGTTTGAGGTTTATGAGTGTCATGGTAATAGCTTATGTGCCAGTAGTGGAGTAGTGATGGATGGGTCTGAATGGTTTTAAGTTTGAGTTTTATGATTTTTAGTTCATTTGATCACTTTCTACTTTTATCTTTTGAGTTCTGTATTTATTTAATTTTTAATTTAAAGATTTTCACTTCATCAAGTTTCCGCTTTCAAGTTTCAAGATAGAATTACAATTTATGTTGATTGTAGTACCATAGAAGCCCAGTTTTTCTTATCTTTGGCAGAGTGGAGAAATTGGTTACTAATTTAATTTTAATCTTTAATAATTTTCTAGCAATCCTGATCAGTCAAAACACTTGGAAACAGCAAGGATGCGCCTTTGTGACATATGGATTGATTTTGTTAACTTGCGAGCAGAAGATTACTGTGAAAATAGTCGTATTCCAACAATGGTAAATACTACTTAAAGAGTGGTTTACTGCATCACGATTTTCATGTTGCCCATAGCCACATATACAGGTCTTGGTTTGTTTAGTTTCACTTCTGATTGTATATAAAAATTTGCCTTCACTAATGAGCAATTCATTGAACTAGGATAGACACTTATAAGACTGAATATTTCAGTTTCAGAGTTACACAAATTGTTTCCTGGAATCTACTAGTGATTTATAATTATGCCATAATCAGAGACCACTATGAATATCATGGTGAATGGCAATGCTACAACAAAAACAAACCCAGTAAATTCCCAACTCTTTCAAGATGTAAAAAAAGGAGGGGTTTGTGTGTTAGACCCTTGTTGCATTCATGCATTTACTGTCTAAAACTTCATAGGAAGTTAAATGTGTCATTTTGATTTAGTCAACTATTTACCTGAAGCTCTTTAAAATGACTCTTTTAGCTCAATTGGCAATGGATGAAAAGTTATTAACAGACTATTTATATGTATTTGCACACTAGCATGCTTCATAAGTTTTCATATGCTAACATCACTAAAGTAATTAATTTGTGCTTTTATTACGTTTTCTGTTTTGTTTGTTTCATAGAAATTTGGCACTGCAAAGGAGGATGCTTATCGCAGAGACTTGACCATTAACAGGTGCATCTGTTTTCCGAGGATAAATTAATCATCTTCTCGTTTTTCCACATTTAATGAAATTTTTGGAATGGAGTTATGCTGTAAATATGTGTTCATTATGCTCTCTTAAAAGCATCTCACTGGTTCTTTTTATCACAACAGCTTGTTCTACAATATTAACTTGAGTTCGATTGAAGATTTTACTGGAAAAGGTAAATGCATGTTCTAAATTAGTTGCCTCTCAGATTGCAGAAATGCATCTCCAAAAAGTTATGTTGTATTCTATCAATCTTATTCTATATTCAGGCATTATGGATCTGAAGTGCGGCAGGATTGTGACCCCGCTGCCTCCAAAACAGACCTTTTTGGACGATCCATTAAGAGTTCTTCGAGCTATTCGTTTTGGTGAGTGATATAACAGCCAATCATTCAATGTTCCATATCTTTGTATATAAAAACAAATGCATGCAATCTTCTATGGAAGTTCTGCTTTAGATTTTGTGTTGACTGCTGACACTACACACACTAGTGTACACACCAGTTTTGCTATGTCGTCCACTATTCATAGACTATGTGTCGGGTCACTGGGAAGTGATGACAGGTGGCTATTACTAGCGACGGGAGTAAATGACGCATCACACTGACAAGTTTCAGATTTGAAAACCTTAACATATGGCTGCCAGATTTCAAATCCAAAAATTGCAGCCTATTGCCACCAGCACGAAGTAGATCCACAGCATTCTGCTGCCAGAGGGAAGTAGATCTGCTGCTGCTGTTGTTTGCTGTTTAGTAAGATTTGGTCTCTTGTTTTGCTCTTTCAGTCTCTTATATTTTTTTCTTTTCATTTTCATTTTCTTTTATTTTCATTTTGTTCTATTTTTCTAGGTTGGTGAGAGGGGGGTCCATGGTTTAAGTCTGTCTAGACATGCTTGTTTTTATTACTTTATGCGTAACTATTACTCTTTTTTAAACACTCTTTTCTCTTCCAATTTAATATTATTTGCGGAGCAGTTTTAACTTTATGGATCACCTCTAAATAATGTTTCTATACACTTCTAGATTTTTGTTTTCTTTTATTCTTTTATTTCCACAACTAAATTTTGTGTTAGATATTTTAATTTAATGCTCTTGTTGTTGTTATCTTTATTGTTCTTTGGGAGATTTTACAACTATACAAGTATTACACTTATTGACTAATTATGGATTAGTCAACCGACCAGGGGACTCTATCTGCTGCGCCTCAACTCGATTTGTGAACATGAGAACCATGTTCTCCACACATGTATATCAGAGTACACAACCAGCCACGCACACACTAATATGTACACATTGAAATTTAATTGAAAGAAATCAAGAAAATGTGTTGGTTTTCAAGCATCACTAAGATCTTATTTTGCATTTATTCCACTACCGAGTTTGGTATTTACCCTTAAAGATTTCCTTTATAAATTGACTTGTAAATTCTTAATATACCTAAAATTCTTGTAAGCTGTTTGGAAGAGCCAATAAGATTTTTATTTTAATCCTAAGTAGGTATAAGTTAGTGAGTGCAGATAGAATGTGAGATCTTAACAACCTGGTTGTTGGACTTTAGAAATTGCCCTGCCCTTAGGGGGAAGGGGATGAGGCATTATAGATATTTTTGGCATTTCTACATGTATATGTAGAAAAGAAAGGGACACGGCATTATGTTTCCAAGTGAATCTATGTGTCACATGGTGTCTCCTTTGACGAGATGATTCAATAGAGTGGTCAGACTCCCCTATGGCGCTGCTAGGATTTTGAAGTCTGTGGAAGAGGTCCAAGAGGACCTGTGCACAGTAGTGGAAATAGAGAGGGGTATGAGGATAATCACACAGGAATATATATATATATATATATATATATATAGAGAGAGAGAGAGAGAGAGAGAGAGAGATACTACTTAGTTAATAACATATATAAAATAAAACATTTGACCTCATAAACAAATGACCACAACTGACTCTACTATAAATAATAATAACACATGTGGCGCTCTATTAATGTGTGTATGTATATTTGTGTGTGTGTGTGCATATATATGTGTGTGTGCGCGCGCGTTAGACAATACTAATAATAATACAAATAATACTTATGATAGTATTAGTTATGTTAGTGTTTGCTTATTAGTTAGCTTTTATTATTGGGTTGATTCCTACATGTGCTAGGAATTCTACCTATATAATAATCTCTTTTATTCTCCATTATTCCCAAGTTAACCTATTATTTTATTATTCCAACATGTTATCAGCTCCACTGCTTCCTTGAAACTAAGAGAGAGTTTTTCACTTCCGCCACCGCTGCTGGTAATTTATCTAGCAACGGCGGCCTAACCCTACCTTCTTCCTTCTTCTCCTGATCAAACTTTGTCATGTCCTTTCTCTTAGAAAAAAACTTCTTCTGTTATCTACCCACAGAAGATTTGCATTCAAGAATTCAGTATCTCAGAATATGTTTGTCGATTTAAATCAAATCGGCAATGCAAATCATAAAAATAGGGATCAACCTTATTTACTCATGCTTCCCCTCGTTGCTGCTTTGCTTATCAGTTCCGATCGTGAACTATGTTTCACCAAGCTCCGCCAATTTCCAAGAGTCTAGCACTCTAGCAACATCTCCAAATTGCTGGTGTCTCTACTTCTCCAACTTGGCGCCAGCCTCTCTCAACCGCCTCTACCTTCCCCGACATCTCTTCTTCTTCTTCTTCTTCTTCTTCTTCTTCTTCTTCAGATTCTTCCGCCTAGCCACATCACTACCAATCACCAACAAAAATTCTGAACCACCTAATCTCCTAATCACTAGATCCAACCGTTGCTGCAAAATCCCAACTCCCTCTATTACCATATCAAAATCTCACCAAAGTATATACTTCTCGACCACCTATTCTGTGTCTGCTTTTTCTCTCTCTCAAATCACTCATTCTTAATCATCACTTTCTCTCCTCTTTCTCTTCTGTAGAACCAATAAAAAACCAAAAGCAAATCCAAACCAAAGCCAAGCCAAAATACGAAATAGAGAAAGTGGAAGAATACCTCAACAACTCACTATTCCAAGAAGGCCATAAAAGATTCACAACTGAGCAAAGAAACAGGGCATTGCCTGGATTAAAAAAACAGAAAGAATGTCAAGGATCTTCAATCAAACTATATATATATATATGTATATACATACATACATACACACACTCACACACACACACACACACACACATATATATATATATATATTTATATATATATGTTCTAGTGAGAATGAGATCTTAGGAAAGAAATAAGAATGCATGTGGTGCTTTAGAATGTGAGATCTAAGGGCCATAAAAATTTGAAAAATATGAAAAAATCAGAAAAACCGGTGGCAATTTTGTAAATAAATCAAACTTTGTCAAATGCACCCTTGGCGAACAAAAATGCACCATTCTTATTCCTTTCACCAAGGTCCATTCTTACAGGAATCGGCCCCTATGTATATATATATGTATATGTATAAGTATATGTATATGTAGACACAAGTTAGCCATTTGACTGCCTGCCTCTGGCTTAAAAAAGGTCCTCGCCCACCTTGTGCCTCTCACCTTTAATAACTATGACTACTACCAATAATAGTAACATTGATAATGATGATGATGATGATTGCATTACACTAATGTGCATTATTATGTAGTGAAGGCACTGCTAAAATAGAAAGATTGCAAAATTTCTCTTGAATCAAGGAATGATAGGAAAAGTTGGAAAACAAGGAAACATGCATATTTGGGAAATATGGATCTTGAAAGAACAACTTTATTGGGTCAACTCTTATTGAAAAAAGATTTGCATACAAATGAAATATGCATGCTGTTGCTGTTGTGCTGTACAGTGTAGTATCATACTGCAGTAAGGGGACAGTTCGTCTAGTGCCTTGCAACATATAAGAATCTTATAATAATTTTTGTCAGCTACTTTTGCTCTAAAATTTTGTTTTTTTGCACTAAGTTCTGTGCAATGGAAAAACTATTTACTGTTCACATATTTTTCCCGTTCATATTTTGTTTAGTTTTTTCTAATTTATTTTATTTTGGAAGGAGGTGATTAGGCAAGATTTAGGACTTCTCACCCTGACTGAGGATTTGGCTTTAGATAGGAACCTTTGGAGAACTAGGATTAGAGTAGCTGGATAGGAGCTCGGTGCTACAGAGGTTTTTTGTAGTGTGTTGTGTTTGATTGGAATCTTCTACTATTGCTTGCAGAACTTTCATTTCATTGTACTTGGGTGCTTTATCCGTGTTATACTGTGTTCCCTACCATATTTTTTGTGTAGGTTGAGCCGGGGGTCTCTTGGAAACAGCCTCCCTGCTTCCAAGTAGGGGCAAGGTCTGCGTACACACACCCTCCCCAGACCCTACTGTAGTGGGATTCAACTGGGTTGTTGTTGTTGTTTTTTATATGTGTTTACTTATACTGAAACTGGATGATTTCAGGTGCAAGATTTGATTTCATGTTAGATGAAGAGCTTAAGAAAGCTGCTTCAGATGATGATGTCAAGGCTGCTATTGCAGATAAGATTAGCAGAGAACGCATTGGCCATGAAGTATGCACCCCATACAATTTCCATGTTTGTTTAATTAATATCATGTTTTATTATTGTTTGCGTACTCATATTTTAACCCTCGATCACTTCCGGATCTGACCCGAAGTATAACCTTAACTGTTTGTTCTAATGTACTACCCATAATCGTGAGAATTGGAGTGGACTGGCCTGTTCTAACAATAAACCAGTGAACCAGTTGCAAGTCCGGTAACGAGTTCACGAGTTCAGACCAGGTTGAACCAGTTGGTTTTTCTTGAAAAATGCTAAAATTAATGTCATAGCTAGGATTTCATTAAACTCTATTTGATTGAAAGTTCTGCACTTCAACCAATTATCCTAGAGAATTTCGTGTTACTTTTTTGTTTAAATAGTATGTTTATACATATCACGAAAATAAGTATTTTGAATACCTTTTGAGAATGTTGGGCATAAAATTTGAATCATTAAAATTTAAAATCATGTACTCCCTCTGTTTGAGAAAGATGTTCTCAAGTTTACTTTTCACGATTTTTAAGGAAAGTTGAAAAGAGGTAGAAATTTACTCAAGTACCCTTATTGAAAGTAGGTGGAGTATATTAAATGATGTGGATGAGGTGTAGTAAATAAAGAGAGGGTAATTGTGGTATTTTAAATGTTAAAGAGGTAATGGGGAGATCTTTCCCGGACAAAAAAGGGCATTTAGGAA
This sequence comes from Cuscuta campestris, assembly GCA_900332095.2. Lineage (NCBI taxonomy): Eukaryota > Viridiplantae > Streptophyta > Magnoliopsida > Solanales > Convolvulaceae > Cuscuta > Cuscuta campestris. The sequence goes on along the minus strand of OOIL02006718.1, from coordinate 1,017,641 downwards.
GATCTTTCCCGAAGAGAGGGAGTATCATATTTTAAGATTCTTACCACATGAGCTATGAACATTAATAAGATTTTGGTTGAAAACCCATTATTCGGATAATGATAATATAATAATAATGACTATAATAATAATTATAATTATTATGAAACAAAAAAATACATGTCTATGTTTTAAATTGAGAAGAAAAAACATTCATTACTTTTTCCATTACAAAATGGTTGCAACACTATATATATATATATATGTATGTATGTATGTATGTATGTATGTATATATGTATATATATATGTATGTATGTATGGATTTTGGTTCTGGTGAGAATGCGATCTTAGGAGAGAAATGAGAATGAATCTGGTGCTTTAGATTGTGCGATCTAAGGGTCAGGATTGCATCAAAATTAAGTGCAAGAAAATGGTTTGAAAATGCATCACGTCAAAATGCATCATAATCCTTTGAAAATGCACTATCTCAAAATATGAGCGCAGGATGTAATCTGAGCCGCACGATGCATCAGATCCAACGGCTCGATTTCATTCTCATTTCTCTCCACAAGGTGCATTCTTACAGGAACCGGCCCCTATATGTATGTATGTATGTATATGTATATATACATACATGTATATGTATGTTTGTATGTCTATATAAACCTCTTCATTATTCTCTTACAATATTTCCTCTATAAATCTATGTAAACTATTATTTCTGTCTTCCTCTGTATCATTTAACAGATCAATCTCATGATATCTGGCAATCAACCTTTGAAAGCTATTACATATGTTGCTGACCTCCACTTATTTTGGACTGTCTTTAGTCTTCCTCTTGAATTTGAGCCTCCAATTCCTGAGAATTGTGACAAGTATCTTCATAATCTCAAATCCTGTTTAAAATGTTATATATTTAGTTTTATTTGAGTTATCATCAAGTTCATTCGTTTTTGAAAGTTGTAAGACAGTTTTGTGATGCATTAGGTAAGTGTACGACTATTTGTACAATTGTGCTGAATAGTTTTCTCTAAGATACGTTCTGAACCTTTTGTATTTTTAAATGTGTACTCCATGATTGATAATAACATATTTTGAAATGTTTATATTTTGAAATTGATATCTATACCATTATTTTTCCTTACTGAAATTGAAAACTTTTACATTAAAACACCCTTGATGATATTTTGTTAATCCATATGGCAGATACAAAATCTTTCAAGAACAAAATCTTAAAAGCTGGGTATCTTTTTGTAAATTTTACAATCTTTACTCACATTCTAACATTCTCAAGGACTGCCTCTGTGCATTTCACAATAATCTTCTGGGAATTAAATCTTGTATGTGTGGTTCCTTTAAATACAAACCACATAATCGTGATGAAAAACCTATTTATTCCTGAATTATTTGTGTACTCTTTCTTTATAGTTCCGCCTTCTTTCAGTCTCCCAAGTTCACTGTTCATGAATTATTTTCTGAAACTGAAATTCAGCTATAACTCTCTACTAAGTTTAGTTTGATTGTTAGGATGTGTGTTGCTTACATGGATCAAGCATGCAGAATTCTGCACTTAACTAGATGCTTATTGACTGTAAGTATCTTTTAATTTTAGATTATATACCTTGGTCCTTCTTTGGCTACAATCCACTCATGATGAAAACATATCAAATTTAATTTTGAAGGATTTTAAATGTCTTTGTGTGACTTAAGTTATTGTCTAATTATTCATTTTCTGAGGCTTATAAATATTGTGATGGCTCCTGAACAATCTATTTATTTAGTGCAAAGGGATATTTTTCAATGAAGCATCAGTTATAACAATTTAATGTTCCCTTTTTACGACAGATCTGTGGAGAGTTGCTTGTTGTTACTACATTTTTATGTTGACATGGTTGTATATCATATTGATTACTCTTTGTGTAATCATGGTTTTTGCTCTTCATTTTTGGCTGTTAGGATGACCAAAGGCGGCTGTGCTTGTATGCTGCTTTGTTTCTTCCATTTAGAGACACTATATACAGAGGCAATAAAGCTAAAAAGGTAAAGTACTCCTGTGCTATTTTTCCCTTGGACTATGGTGGGATATGCATTAATGTCCTGTTTTCAACTATTTCATGAAGAGTAGACTGAGCATGTGTATTCTCTCTCTTTCTCTCTCTCTCTTAGTGTGTAACAACATTTCTATAGCATTGATATCTTTCATTCGGATTGTTTTTATAGAAAACCCACTGTTGGATTTAAAGATACTAAGACATAGATCATCATCCTAAAATTTCATAACAATCCAAAATTTTTTTGCACCCAATCATAGAGCTCTTGATTATGCTCCCTCGGCTCAATTTTTATCTTCCCACTTTCCTTTTCAGTCCATCCACTAATTATCTTCCCATTTCCTTTTTTGCAAGTTTTTTGTGTGTAAAATGTATTTAATACCCTAAAATATCTTCCAACCAGTTAACCCAAATCCTTACCCACCCCAATATCACCCTCACCCACTCCGTTTCTTTCCTTATTCCACCAGCGTACCTCTCATCTTCGACTTCATCTTCTTCTACTTTTTTTCTTACTCAAATGTTCATCAAAACTTCTTGAAATCGTCATCTTCATCGAATTTTCTTTTCTTTTTAAAATCTTCTTCTTCTTGAAATCAATTTTTTCTTAATTCACTCTTCATCTTCTTCGAGAATTCTTTTTCTTCCACTCTTCTTGTCATCAAGTCTTCTTCTTCATCATATCTGAAGACAAAGTGTTGTTTTCGCCAGATCTGAAGCCTGTATAGGTTTTGTCCACTGCTGGAGATGGAGGGTTGCCAGCCGGTGTTTGATCCGCAGAGAAAGAAGATTAAGAAATGGTCGTGACCATCGATTTCTTGTGCTGCCGGTGATGAGCTGAAGAAAGACGAACAGGGATTTGGGCTGGGAGGCCGGAATCCGGGTTTGTCGGTGCCGATGTTGAGCTGGTGCTCTAGGCTGGGACGAATAGTAATTTTGGGCTGGTGCTGCTGGTGATTTGGATGTGTTGACGGAGGAGTTAGGGTGCCAGGGAGGCTGGCTGAGTGAAGGGGGGAGAGGTATTTTGGAAAAGTCAACCACATTTTCACTTTACCTAAATCTGCATGCCGGGTCAAACCGGGAGTAAATTAAATGGACGAAGGGAGTTTATGAAATAGTACATCGATCTTTTTATTATGATTTAGTTTTGAAACGATTTCAGATTTTTATGAAATTTTAGCAGTATGATCTAGTGATCTACATGCTAATATCTTTGAATCCAACAGTGGGTTTTGTATTAAAACCATCCAAATGAGAGACATCAATGTTGTAGAAGTGTTGTAAACACTAAATGCGTGCGTGCTCCCCCCCACCAAGGAGTATTCGATAATGAATTATTTATCAAAGAACTATAAAATCCCAAATTGAAAGGCCCTAATATTGAGATGCTATCTACCTACTATTTGGCTCGCCTAATGTCATATTTCTTGCTCCGTGCCTCCGTCTCTGGTTATATTGGCATTAGAAACTCACAGGTGCAGACAATGTAGAGACAAACATGTCTTTCTTATAATGGTTAATGTATGCACAATTAAGACAAGGTTATCCTTTTGATTCTTTGACAATATGCATGTATGACTTTATTTATTGCAATGAAAATTATTTATTTATTGCAATTATGTTCAGCACCTGTCATTCACTTTAAAAAGGCCATAGACTTCAAACTTCCCTTAAATATATCCACAGAATGCTATTAATATACATTGATCTAACAGTAATTTTGAGTGTATTATTTACTTATCTGTTGACGTTTGGTTTGAATGAACGTTGATTGATGTATGTGTGAACAGATTCCAGTTGTGAGTTATATCCTCAAAAATTCTCTTAAGCTGAAATCCAGTGATTCAGAAACAGTAAGTTGCAATTATAACAGTATTTTATGATAACCATATGCTCAATACTTGAGCTTACTTTATTTCCTCTTGCCACCTGGCCACATTATATCACCGGACTGACTGCAATTGAAGGGTTAATTGAAATGTGTTAATATGGCATGTTTGCAGGTCATAAGCCTGCATATCGCGGCAAAAAAATTTGCATCATTGATTCCATATATTAAATCTGAAGACACAGAAATTATTGAAGTGGATTGGAAAAAAGAAACTATTGATGTTCCAGTTGCTTTGAAACGTAGAATACTTACAGGTAAGAAAAGTTGCTTCTGATGCCAGGTCCTGTTTCTAAAAACAATGGTTTTTGGATAGTATTGCACATAGCCTATGCCTTTATTTGTTTGTATTTATCTCGAAACCTTGGGTTTCAAAAGTTTTGCTAGGTGACATGTTTTTCACACTGACAGGACTGGTGCTCCGTGATATTAAAGACTTTTGGCGTGTTTCCCTTGCGCTCTCCGTGCTATTATACCCTACAAATATGGATTTAGATGAAGTTTGCGAGTTGGAGAAGAGAAGTGAATTATTTAAGACGGTTGAGAAAGCCATCCTCAATCTAGGTACCATTAATAATATCATTCGCGCTTTCATTACGGTCAAATAGCTTTCTAGAACTGGAAATCCAAGGGGGAAATAGTCAAATGGGTGGTCTTGGTTACATGTTATGCTTCTTCATCTCAACTCCTTCCTTTTAGACTTGCATATAGTGACCCACCTTTGCATGCTCAACTAGTATCTTAGTAATGCTTTCTCTTCATCTTCATCTGCACCAGGAGTTTTAATTGGTGGTTCTCACCTAGTTAGAGAACCAAGTCTAGGACCTTATGTTGCAGATGTGTTAATATATGATTTGTCACTTCATGATTGCATAGGCTGAGTAGTGATGTGTGATTTCTTGAATTTCTTTTGATCCACAGGCCTAGAAAAGGTGTGGGAACTTAAGCCACTGGTGAATGGGAAGGAAATCATGAATGTTTTGGAGATTAATACGGGAGGACGAATTGTAAATGAATGGGTAAGAAGGCGTACAAACTTGCTAGCTTTTTAAAACAAAGTCCGGCACCGAGCTTGCTTATCATGTTTTTTTTTCTTTTCTAGCAACAAAAGTTACTCGAATGGCAGCTTTCACACCCTTGCGGGACAGCGGAAGAATGCATTGATTGGATGAGAGAGGCTAAATCAAAACGTATCAGAATGGAGTAATGGAAAGATCCAATTGCCTTTCTCTATGACTTCTTTTTACTGACAATAGTTTTGCAAGGACTGCAGGTTTTAAGGCCATAATAGCCATCAATGCCACTTCAGAAAATTACTTCTGCACGTACACTGTAGAGCAATTCAGAAGGCAAGTCATCCTAGTTTAATGAAACCCCTAGTTCAGTTTTGGTAGCTAATTTTTTTTCCCAATGCATTCAATATGTAAATTGTTGATTATAATGGTAGGACTTGAAAAACTTCTCCTATGGAGTACCCAAATTTCTTGTCAAATTTCCTTAATTTTCTCTATTTTTTTCTTATGTACTCCGTATTTGATAAGATAATCTTATTATGCTAAATCTTGTTAATGAAACTCTTACATTTTTAAATATGTAAATTTTACGGAGTACTTTAAATTTTATTTCATTTTTCAAATAAATTAAAAATGATTTCAGTCAAATATTGTAAATTAAAACGGAAAATTTAATTTTGGCCGGGAGAGTACGCTTTGCATTAGTCAATAGTCATGTTTTGAAATGATATTGAATTAACGGTAGTGCTTTTGTTTTCTTTAACTTATTTGGAACAATTTCATTGTTGTAAAGAGACGATTAAGTTTGTCGGATCAACCCCATCTCAATCATCTTAGAGCTTGTTTGGTGAGTTTTGGGGAAAGTTAAGATTTAGATTTCGAAATCGAGAAGAAACTATATGGATTTTCAAATTCTGAAGAAAATATATGTGTTTTTGAAGTCCGAGACTAAGTGTTTGGTGAGAAGAGCTATGACAGATTATGAACACAAAGACAAGGTCTGTCGTTGGAGCATACTTGATTGTCACCTCTGTAACTCTTAGAACTTGAGTTGTCCTCGTTGTTGTTACTCCTGGAGTTTACTAAAATACTAAAATTAAGAACTTGATAGAAGACATTATCCAAAATTCAAAGACAATTTAAAAATAAAATAATTAAACAACAGATTCCTCTTTTCCTATCACTTCCTCTTCTATTTATCTATTATCACGGGCAAAGCATAATGTTTTTTTAATGACAAAGCATAGTTAACAAGCAAGTCAATTTATGAGTACGACCATAACAACAACAACAACAACCCTGGTGAATCCCACAATAGTAGGGTCTGGGGAGGGTGTGTGTACGTAGACCTTGCCTCTACTCGGAAGTAGGGAGGCTGTTTCCAAGAGACCCCCGGCTCCACCTGTACAAAAATATGGAAGGAAACACATTATAACACAGATAAAGCACCAAGTACAAGCAACAAGTACAAGCAATAGCAAAAGATTCCAAACAAATACAACACACTACAAAACAATCTCTACAACACCGAGCTCCTATCCAGCTACTCTAATCCTAGTTTTCCAAATGTTCCTATCTAAGACCATATCCTCAGTCAGGTTAATCATAAAAAATAAGTTGGATGGAACGCTGCCAGAGTCACATAACCCTTTTCATTCATCCTAATATTCTCTCATTTTGTGGCGTACTAGACTTTACTGTTCTTGTGACATATTCAAGAACACATCTTTTTTTTCCTTTGGTGTCAAGCTACTCAAACGCTTTAAACTATGTATCCACATCTATGCTTGGGGTATGCTTTATGTCATCCCATATTGTATACTCTGTATTATCTATCTTTCTCTTTTATCTAACATGTTATAAATTTCTTGAGAACCGGTGAATATTTAATCTAACTTTTCCATGACGTCACTTTCTCAAATGCACTTTTATATGAAAAGGAGCATATATGGAAGTGCAAGAAAATAACAACATACGGAGTATTAAAGAGGAGCAAATTAAAGAGGAGCATTAAGAACAACAATCATGATGCAACCAACAACTCATTTTTAATGACATCAAACAGCAATAGTAAAGCAAAAATTAGTTTTAAAACAAAAATAATATCAAACAACACATTGCATTGACAACACAAAATGACATATAAATAATAAAGAGTAAAAAAAGAACAAAAAGAGTTAAAAGCAACAATAATATATACACCTTCCGTCCCAGTGTATTTGTCCAGTTTGACTTTTTCAAGTCAAACTGGATAAACTTTGAGCTTCAATTAAATAAAAATCGTAATGTATTTTAACATAAAAATTACTTTATTGGATTTATTGTATTGAGAATTTTTAAAATTGTATTTCATTATGCTAATATGCAATATAAATTGAAAATAATTGGAATTCCAAATTTTTTCAGTTTCATTCAAAAAAATCAAACTGGACAAATACACTGGGACAAAGGTAGTACTGCAGCAATAAGAATTATAACAACAATAAAAACAACAAATTAAACTCACGTATTTTGAGAACAAAAAAATACGGTTAGGAAAAACATATCCAACACATAATAGTTACGCAAAGATTAATACTAGAGTCACAAACAAACAGTTCACAAAATTCACAAACTTGCTTTTTTAGCATTTTCCTAGAAATAAGATGCACTCAAATAATAAAATATATTTTAATTTAAAATCCACAAAATGCAAGTTTATTAAGTTTGTGACTATAAGTTTGTTACTCTAGCATTTTCCTTAAAAAATCCGAGAGCCAAACTAGTAAAATTATTTGAACGACTTAAACATATCCATTGGAAAAAGGCAATGATGGGATTTTGTGGAGGAACCGACGAACTAGGCATGAGCTGGAACTCTTTGGTCGCAGAAACAGGAAGTACCGAAGTACTATTGCCGGGCTTTAGTACGGTAAATAAAATAAATTACAAAATCTATTACTCCGTACTCCGTAATTGGGGATAGAGATGACTGAGCACTATGGAAATACTCTTGAAGCCCTATGATTTCAAATCGGGGCTTCAAAATTTCTATCTCTACCACGTCAGCTTTAATTTACTTTATAGATTCAGTGGAAATAGGGTTGAAGCCCCGGGCTTCAAACATGGGCTTCAAACCTTCATTTTTTACATTTTTAAATATACATCTTCTAAATTTAAATTAATAAATTTTAATTAATTTATTATTTAAATTAATCGCAATGAGACTAGTGCATTAAAAAAATTACATTCATAAAAAATACATTCATAAAAAAATAACATTCATTAAAAAAATTACATTCATAAAAAAAATTACATTCATCAAAAAAATATTACATAAAAAACACAACACTACAAAGAAATTACTAATTATTCGAGCGACTAAAGATATGTTCGATCAAATCCGCCGTAAGTGCATTGTGAATCTCTCGGCTTCGAATTTCTTGGCGGTTTCTTCGTTTCTTTTCTTCGGTGATTTCTTCGTACATAGGCACCTCCTCGTCCAGGTTGTATTGACAAATCGTAGTCCCGTTGTCTTATATGATCATATTATGAAAAATAATACATGCGTACATGATATTCCTCATTTTCGTTTGAGAATAACATTTCGACGGTCGATCTAGAATGTGTCATTTACCCTTCAAGACCCCAAAGGCTCGTTCAATATCTTTTTTCTCCGCCTCTTGAGCTTTTTTGTAGGTCTGGCATTTAAGACCCATTTGTTTAGAAAGGAATTTGACAATCGTGGAATAATCTGGATATATTCCATCGGTCAAATAATATCCACGCTTGTAAAGCGTCCCTCTAAGCTCAAAAGACGAGTCGGGTGCGGTCTCATTAATTCAATCATCAAAAACAGGCGATTGATCGAGAACGTTGAAGTCGTTGTTCGAGCCTGCGACACCGAAAAAAGCGTGCCAAATCCACAAGTCATTTGAAGCAACAGCTTCGAGCATGATAGTAGGCTTGGGATGATCTCCCCGGGAGAATTGACCGTGCCACGCAGTGGGACAATTTTTCCATTCCTAATGCGTGCAATCAATACTCCCAAGCATGGCGACAAAGCCGTGTTTAGCGGCATGCCTTGCCTGCAACTGCTGAATGTCGCTCGCTGTAGGCTTGCGTAAATATCTTTTATGATACATTTGAATAATAGCTTTAGAAAATTTATAAACACAGGACCTGATGCTCCGAGCCGACATCTTCAAGTATTCGTCGAACATATCAGTTGTCGTCCCGTACGCCAACTGACGGAGCGTGGCAGTGCACTTCTGGACACTACTAAACCCGCGTCGGCCTCTCGCATCAAAGCGTTGGGTGAACCAAGGAACCTCGCGTTTAACATCAGCGAGTATGCGTAAAAAGAGAGGACGACTCATCCGAAAATGATTGCTAAAATCCTCCGGTGTATAAACATACGGAGTATTAAAGTAGTCGTTTAGAAGTGAAGCGTGGGCAGCCGCTCGATCCCAGTTTAAACGTTGTCGTCCGCTCCGTCGTCGGGAGGATTTGGCTTCTTCTTCTTTGCCTTCTTCCCACCATTGAATACAACTCGTGGCAAAACGACGAAAAATGAGAGCTCTTTTTTCATCGTCGGATGAAGATGATCCCATTTTTAAAATATATTTTATAAATATTTATAATAAATAATAAATATTTTAGAGAGAAGATAGTGAGAAATGTGTGAGAGAAAGATTTTTTTAAGGGAATTTATAAGTTTTTTTTTAATTTAGAATTTTTTATTTGGGGGAGGGGGGTAACAGCTATATAGCCGTTTTGGAGGGGGGGGGGGATAACGGCTATTTTGGGGGAAGGCAATGCGTCAAAGTTATGACGCTGAAGCTCTCACGCTTGGATGAAGTCCCAAGGGGCGGTGTTTAACACCCCTTGGGCGTGAAAATGGGCATAACACTGACCGGTGTTACGTGTATACCCAGTGCTCTAAGGACGAGGAAGTGAAAGAGTGACAGAGTGAAGCTGGAAAAGAGGAGAAGCGAAAATTTCTCTAGGCTTTTAGTTGGATATGCAAACACATTTTTATTTATAATCAAAGCAAAAAACCCATCAAAATCTATATTTTAACGAATGAAATTTGCTCAAAGTAATACCGAAACTTAATATTCTTTCCTAATTACTCCCTCCGTCCCCCTGTATTTGTCCACATTTGACTTTTGGAACTGTTCATCTAAGCACTTTGATTCATCAAATTCTCTCAATGTGTATGCCTAAATATAGTCATGTGTGATCTTGTTTGATTTGTCTTAACATAGAGATTATTAATGTATAATTTTTATAATTTTTTAATATACAAATTACAAGATAAAATGGATTAAAGAAGTGCATTGGATGATGTGTAAAAATGAAAGTGGAAAAATATAGGGGGACGGAGGAAGTAGTACCGAACAAGTTTTTTTACAAAACTAATACTCCATCTGTCCCCTGTTTTTGTCCACTTTTGACTTTTGGAACTGTTCATCTAATCACTTTGACTCATCAAATTTTCTCAATGTGTAAGCCTAAATATAGTTTGATTTTTCTTAACATATAGATTATTAATATATAATTTCTATAATTTTTTAATATACAAATTACAAGATAAAATGGGTTAAAGAAGTACATTAAATGATGTGCAAAAATGAAAGTGGATAAAAACTGGGGGACGGAGGGAGTATTAAATTAAATAATTAACTTTTAATAAAATGAGAAAAATGCATCGTTCATCTCAAATTCTTTGAATATTGCATAATTTACTCTTGGACATTAAAAAGTGCACTGTTTAACCTTGAAATTTTTAAAGATTACAGAATTTTTCCATGATTGCTAAACATTAGCGAGTTTTAAATAATTGTTTAAAATCTCAATTATACATTTCTAAATAGGGCCATGCTACATTTACACCACAACTTGTACTCCATTTGTACACAGCAGTTATACACAAACATTTTGATGATTTACACCGACACAAATGTTGGTGCGTTAACAAAAATTTACACGGACACAAAGTGTTGCTGCATTAACAAAAATTAGGTTTACACCAACACAAAGTGTTGGTACAAATCTGCGGGGTACAAAGTGGGGTACAAATAGCTTTATCCATCTCAGGACCATGTTACATTTACACCAAAAATTGTACCCCATTTGTACACTGCAGTTATAGACAAACGTTTTGATGGTTTACACTAACACAAATGTTGGTGCGCTAACAAAAATTTACACGGATACAAAGTGTTGGTGCGTTAACAAAAATTAGTTTTACACTAACATAAAATATTGGTGTAAACCTGCAGGGTACAAAGTGGGGTAGAAAAGGTTGGGGTACAAGTAGCTTATCCATCTCAATATACTCGGTAAGATTTAGGGGTTGTTTGTTTCAGCCTCTTAATGGTTCAGATGTCTGAATGGTTTAGCAATTAATGGTTCAGACTGTTTGTCTCAACCTCTTAATGGTTCAGATGTCTGAATGGCTCAGACATTTGCCTCTGAATGGTTAAGTATTATAGAGAGTGTAAATGGTTAAGACATCTTATCTGAATTGATCAGACATTTGCCTCTGAATAGTTAAGCAATATACTAGCTCTTAATGGCTCAGACCTCTTACTGGTTCAGCACTTAATGGTTCAGACCTCTTACTTGTTCAGCACTTACCTATTCAGAAGTTGCCTTAGGCCGTGTTTGGAAAACAGCATTTGGGATAGCTTTTGGCATCTTTGACTGACTTTGGCTTTTTTGACCAAGCGAAACGCCAAAACCATTGTTTGGCTAATGGCTTTTTCACTTGACATTTTGATCTGAAAAGCCAAAATTTGAAATGCCAAGGGGAGTAGCATTTGGACTTGGCGGTTAGGAAAAATAATTTTTTTAAAATCATTTTTGTTGAAAGATATTTTATAATATATGTAAAAAAATAAAAATAAAAATAAAAGTTAAAAAAATTATATACGAAAAAAATAAAATGAAATTAAAAAATTTATATTTATAATTCATTAAAAAATTTATATTTATAATTTATTATGAATTAAATGAAATTAAAATTTAATACTCCATATAGTAAAGATTTAATTTTTACATGTAAAAAATTGAAAAATAAATATCGTGTGTGTGTGTGTCTATATATATATATATATATATATATATATAATTTAATTTTTTTAATATAAAAAATATATTTATGATATGATATTTAAAAAAATTGTAAAATAAAATATACCATAAATGGAGGGATGTCCTTTTATGTAATTTTACTTACAAACAGCTAATTATAAACAGCTAAAGTTGCCAAACACTTAAATTTTAAATGCTAACAGAAACAATCGGTCAAAACAGCTAACTCAATCAGCCATTTAAACTAGCTAACATAAACAACCAATAGCCAACTGCAAACTGATAGTGTCCAAACAAGGCATGATTTCTTTCTCACCAGTTCTTTCATCTGAACTCTTTCCTTTCCTATTTTCTTGCCATTAATGATCCATATCGTCGCCGCCTAACCATTCGCCGGCTCAGGGGTCTGACAGCGAAATGGCTGCTTGCAGCTTCTGTTTCGCCTCCATCAACGCTACACCATCAACCAATCCCATTTCTTCCTTTTCGTCTCCTTCACACCCTATTCCTCAATTACGCATCACAAATGCGCCTTCAATTTCGAAGCCCACTGCTCTCCATTTGGATCATATCCAACTTCGACCTAGACCTAGGCACAGGAGGGCTTCGCAGAGATGCACTCCCAGCAGATTAGCTTCGCAAAAAAACACTCCCAGTTTCCTGGTATGTGAGTACAGGGACAGAATCGAGTAATCTGTTCATTGATTTTGTGGGAATCAGATTTATTATTTGGTTTTTTGATACTGCCTGAGATTTTGTAACGAAAAAGGTTGCGGCATCGGCTAACAAGGCGGAACCCTTGAGGATTGTGATTTCGGGTGCCCCGGCTTCTGGGAAAGGCACCCAATGTGAGCTCATCTCTAAGAAAGTAAAGTACATATTTTCTCTCTTCACTCGCTTGTAATTCCGATTGTTTCCACTCAAAAATATGTGGTGTCCAGTTGTATCTTTACACACTTTGTTTGATATACTACATCAAAATGACACATCTAATTTCCTTTGCTTCTTCTTTCTTATTTTCTATGAAATGTTGGGTATTAAGTGCAGGATCGAACAGAAACACCTATGTTTTCTCTGTTTTTTTTATAGAGTTAAGTTGTGTGCATCTTGATATCCAAACCCCAACGGAGTTGGTATTATATTGGGTTTTGCTGTTTGTTGTTTCTCTTTAAGAGATGTTTATTTTGTTACAGGTTAGATTTAAGCTGACTAAAATGTTTCAATGATCATTAGTTTGTAGTTTTTATTAAGGTAAAGGCTCAATCTTTAATCCACCACTATAGGTGCTATAATCCTGAAAACTTGCCTTAACATGATTGCCCTTTATTACCTGCTGTCCATGCAGTATGATTTGGTGCACATTTCTGCTGGAGATTTGCTACGTGCCGAGATTTCTGCAGGGACTGCAAATGGGACGCGAGCAAAGGAATACATGGAGAAAGGGCAATTGGTTCCTGATGAAGTTGTTGTAATGGTACATTCATTACATCTCACATACTATTCTTGATTTTTTTTCCCAATTCTTATTGTTGTGGTTATAGTAGATAGACAATATAATGTCGTGAAAAATTTATGGCTCTCCTTTTTAAACAGATGGTCAAAGAGCGTCTCATGCAACCAGATTCTCAAGAGAAGGGTTGGCTCTTGGATGGATACCCTCGCAGCTTATCTCAAGCGACAGCTCTTAAAGAATTTGGTTTCCAACCAGACCTCTTCATTGTTTTGGAAGTGAGGTTCTACCAATAATTGCTACCATTCGTTTGCTTTATAATGAAATTAACAATCACATCACATATGATTCAAAATGTGATGTGATTTTTCTGTTGTATCATATGCATTTTTATAAATAGGAAATGCAAAATTTTATCACCTGATGAAAGTTAAGCTTTCATCTGGAGATCATTAGCATGGACTTGGTGTGTAAATATTGGTTGCATTTTTAGGTTCAAGAACAAGTTCTTGTTGAGAGAGTGATAGGGCGCAGGTTGGACCAAGTGACTGGGAAGATATACCATTTGAAGTATGCTCCACCAGAAACTGATGAGATTGCTGCAAGGCTTACTCAAAGATTTGATGACACAGAAGAGAAGGTTTGTTTAGATTGCACATGTGTTCGAGATTGTCTTCAAAGATTCTCTAATTCAAGTACGTAATTGCCTTTTTTTCCAATTTATTTTCTCAGGTGAAGTTGCGTTTGCAGACTCACAATGAGAATGTTAATGCCGTACTTTCAATGTATGAAGATATTTGTTTCAAGGTATGATTCCCTACTTTTTACTACGATGACATTCAATTAAAGAGAACCAGGAGCACTTTTTCAACTGAATTACTAAGGACTGGAATAATGTTGTTTAATGCTCTCCAAGCCAAGTTTCGAACTGCAGTCAAAGTGTGAACTTTCCACAATTTGCGCCTCAAAGTTGTTGATGCCTCATTACCGGAAGATTTAGCTCCCACATTAGACTCTTATAAGCGCTTTTTACAGTATAGCCGCCTGAATTATCATAGGCCCAAAACAAAACATTCCACTAACTGCCTGTGTAAGAGGAATAGCCTCGATAAGCCGCCTGTCTCTGAGTTTTAAAGAGGCTGTGAATTTTCAGCCAGTCCCAAATTCCAATATCAATGAGATCAGTGACCCTTTGAATGTCATGCCAATTAAGAACCCCATTTAAATTTTCAACACTTTTTGTATTGAAGAAGAAAGAAAAGTAGATATTTCGTATTGTAGGTGTCCTTTATTTGGATTGTGTATATTTGGAGGCCTATTGCCTCATTAATTAGCCTGCCTGAGATAAGGTTACCACCCAACATTTGCAACAGTGGCTTTAGATCTAGAGGTAAAGAGTTCAAAGGCTTCCCCAACATCTGCAACAATGACGTTAGGTCCATTTGCAATTGTGACAGTGATACCATGAGTCTGCTTAGTAATGAGAAAAGGTTTATATGACCAGCACTATGATCTGAAGCACTTATAGTACAAACTAAATATTTTGGAGAAACAGGTGAAGGTGAGGTGTGCTCTAAAAGCTATTGGTAAGAACAATAATTTCTCTAAACAGCTTTGAGTATTCTGCTTGCCAGAGTTCAATGCCAGTGGCAGTAGTCAAACGTGGCATATTGTGACACAAATTGTGCATCCTAAAAAATGAGGAGCTTTATTGTTGAAGTCAGTATGAGGAAAATTTATTTCAATTGGATAAAGATCAAATATAATACTTCAGAAATTTTGTCACCTGAAAAAGAGCAAGTATTTGGTGTGAACAGTGATATAAGAGCCTCATCAGAAGATGATAAATGTGTGTGAATAAGTGGGTTGCTATGCCGGAGCTGTTCACGCGTGCGGGCTATGTAGTGGTTATGTGTTTTGGTGAGTGGTATCACCTGAGCGATCATGGTGGAAAGTGGTGTTGTTTGTGGTTGGGCTTGACAGAAAAGATTTTGATTGAGTGACTAGTGCTCATTGTTTGTCACCTGATTGAGAGGAACTGCTTGTGCAATTTTACATAATTACTCCCATAATTGTGCAATTTTACATAACTACTCCCAGATTCAATAATTGACATCGATACTCTGAGAATTTTAATGTTTTATATCAGTGCTCTAGTGACACCGATATAAATATATACCCCGCATCATTTTTGGGAGCACTGAAGTAAATGTAGTAGCAGTGTTACTTATTAAAATCTGAGAGTAATTAATGTAAAATCGCGCAATTATGAGAGTAATGATGTGAATTTTTTCTTTTGTTTAAGATACAAAATGTTGCATTGCATTAAAGCTAGTACACACTGTTAATATCTATTCAGAAGCAGTACGTCAAATGAGTTGTAAAACGTTACTCCTTACCTCTTTAACAAGCGTAATCTTATTTCCCATATGAACTAATATGATTATAATGTATTGATAATAGGTGGATGGAAGTGCTTCCAAGGCAGAGGTTTTTGATGTTTTAGATAACGCATTGACAAAGCTCCTCCAACAAAAGCAATCAAAATTGGGACCTGTGGCTGCTGTGCATAAATAAAGCAGACATTATAATAGGGAGGGAATTCAAGTATAGATGGCGAAGATGTTTCCCGGGAAAAAAAGCTATTCGGACTTCAATGAGAAGAAGAGGGAAGTGAGTACACATATTAATGTTGCGAAATTCTTATGTACTATTTCTGAAACTTCATTCAAGGATAATACTTCGGTTTAAAATATTCGGATGATCCTCTCTTTAAAAAAGGGGTCCAGAAACATGCAATAGTAGTTGTTTGTGTGTTGCTTATAATTTCAAATGGCAAAGGCCGTTGGCGAGCCATGCTGGCAACCTACAGCGTGCAGGTTCAAATCCCAACCAGTTGAGGTACATCCAACACTTCCACCAATTTTGTATTGGCATCAATGTTAAAGGTTTGTGTTAGCATTTTAAAAAGGCTATCTGACGGAAGGAAGCCTTTAGCGTTAGCGTTTTTAGAATTTATTTATACCATTAAAATTTTTCTCCAAAACACTAACGTTAATAAAAACCCTATTCCCAAACAAGGCCTATATCTCTAGGATTCTACCTCGGCCTTTTCTCCTCGCAAAACTAGAGTGAGGATTAGACAAAAACCGAAATGGATTACCCGAACTGAATGATCCAAAAAGTGAAGATTCAATTTATAACGGAATAATCGAAATGTTCCAAACTGAACTGAAACCAAACTAAATATATCTACACACGAATTAAATTCAAAATCGATTAGATCTGAAACCGATTAGATTTGAACCCGTTTACATCTAAAATCAATAAGACTCGAAACCAATTATATTTGAAATAGATTTTCCTCGGGAATAGATATATTCTCTCTGTTTCTAAAAGATTGTCTCATTTTGACTTTTTTAGTTAAACTGTGGCATCATTTGATCACGAATTAAATATAGTTTAAAATAAATAAATATTACTCCAGAATATAACTTCTAATATTTCAAAGCTATATTTTAAAATATAACCAATTTCAGTAAATTTATACTCTCTCCGTCCAAGAATAATGCTCATGTTGTGCGTTACGATGTTTAACTGAAGTTATTTTCAAATTATTGTATACGAAAAATCATATGCAATTAAAAAATAAAAATTACATATTTAAAAACTCCATAAAAAGATCTACAAAATTTGAGGGGACATTGCTATATTATTTTATCAAATGATCAACGAAAATACATCTACAAAGTAAATAAAATTTGATCATGTGAATAGTAAACGAGAACATTATTGTTGGACGGAGGGATATTATAACTTAAACGGTGTTAATCTTTTACGAACGGAGGGAGTATTATACTCCCTCCATCCTAAAACCACCTTCCCGGTTTGACCGGAGGTGGTTTTTAAGGGAGTGTAAAAATTGAGTTGACTTTCCCAAAATGCCCCCAAAATCCTTCTTTCCCCTCTTAACGCTGGATCCAGACTTGCCTACTGGGAACAAAAATCACTGGCCTTCTTTCACGGAGGCATGGTTCTAAAACAAAATAAAAATGAATTAGGTTCTAAATTAAAACAAAATTTACGGAGGCATGAATCAACATTAGGTTCTAAAACAAAATAAAAAATAAAATAGGAGCTAAACAAATTTAAATAAAATGAATTACGGAGTATGAAATTGGTCCTTGCAACTGAACGAAAAATCAGAAAAAAACCATGTACAAAAAGGAAAAGGAAGAGCCATGTACCAGAAGGCGGATTTGCTTCCTCTTCAAGTGCATTGAGCAATTAAGTGCCTTATTGCAGCAATAGCATCGCCCTAATGCTCTCGCAGTGTCCAATTGCTTCGTCTCCAAACTCAATTTTTTCTTCAAACAAAAGATTAGATCTCTATTTCAAGGAAGAGAAATGATAAGATCTAGATATAAAGATAGAGAGAAGGGGGGAGAGCCGAAGAGAGACGAAGAAGGTTAAGTTTAGATTTAGATAGGGAGGGAAGAGAGACGGAGATGGAGATATTGCGACGAAGGTGAGGGATGAAAGACGAAGATAATGTGTGGTAAGAGGGAAAGATGAGAAGCAGGTTAGGTTGAGAGAGGGGTAAAATAGTCTATTCAGGCTCTTTTTTAAGAAGTGGGAAGATAGTTTTAGGACGGAGAAAAAAGGGAAGTGGGAAGATAGTTTTAGGACGGAGGGAGTATTTATGTACATTGGTGAATAATAGGGCTGAACAAATACCAAACTGATCCTGATATTTCTTGTAACACCCCAATCCACATAACTCGAATACAAGGATTAACAAATTGGGTTGCTACTAAATTGATATCCAAATACAACTCATTTTCAAAACAACTCAAATAAGTACTTCAAAATATAATTTAACACGGAGTAATAATCAAAACATTTGCGGAAGCTTAATTCATTGTTAGAACATAATTTGAGAATCAAGCCCGTAAAACTAATAAGACATTTAATGGATAAATAATAAATCAAAATCATCAAAACGGCCACGCACATCTCCTCATCTTCATCGCCTTCCGGGATTAGTTCCAAGTTCATACTTATCTGGATTACATACGTGCAGCAAAAGAACAAATGCAACACGCTCAGTATTGAAGCTAAGTGAGAAATATCTAACATACAGTCATACACATAGATGACTTCACTAGCCCACATCATCATACGATATCATGCACATAAAACATTCATAACAATATCACAAGTCATAAGAAATAAACACACAATAATATGAATGATAAATATTCTTTACCAATTCCATTTGTTTTCTTTCCTTATACATGGCTTATAACCTATACTAAGTTAAAGCTTAACTGATCTTAACTTGCGTATGGGAGTCATTACCTTCCCTTTCGAAACAATGGTCAAGGTCAAAACCAACTCGGGAGTTCTTCATTGGAAGGGTGAGATCCCTGTCCCCTTAAGAACGTGAGTTCATAGATCCCAGTGCGCACGCTTTACCCGGATAGCCATTAGACCCAACAGGTACCACATGGCTCTAACCTACTGTACTTATGGCATACCATGCCACTAATCTATTCAGGTCATTCCTAGAGTTCGGTATGTTCAACAGTTATTAACATTTCATAATACAAAATTCGTAAATCAACAATGCATTAATGAGACATATCCAGCATGATCATATACCGGCCTAACACTGAGTGTAAACACCCATATTTACCGTCATGCAACACATAAAGTCTCAGAATCAATCCTTAACGGAAACACACACCAACCGACCCAAACTCCGGTATCTGACGGGCAGACGATAATTGTCACGATACTGGGTACCATTTTCACGGTAGTTGGGTATCATCCCTACAGTACTAGGGTACCGGCCCAACGGTACTAAGGTACCGTCTAAAATAGTTGAACCCTTCTGATATGTCTTTCACAGTAGCTGACTACCGACCCAGCGGTAGGGCCTACCATTCATCTGGTACCTAGGTACCGAACGGCCACAATTATCGACAGAGAAGAACGGAACAAGTAGAGGGTGGCGATAGCACGGCACTGCCCAGCGATACGGTCCTACCGTCTGACGCGATAAGTACAGGTTCTGCACCAGTTCCGTTTTCCAGCATCAAACCAACATTAATTTCATATTAATAGGCATCAACACGTTCATAATAACATTCCAAACATTATCTAACATCATTATGATCTTACCCATACCGATTATTGTTTTCTAAGCACAAAACGACATAAATAATGTACAATTCACATAGGGTTTCACATAACTCAGTTGTAACGATTCTACGAACGTAATATTCAAACCTACGGATATAATTATACATTGATGTCCACGTATTCACTTCAATTACAACAATTAGAATTACGAGATAAAACCAACGGACAGAAACGTGACGATGCGGCTTCCTTCTTCTTCCTTCTTTTTCTTCTTTTTTCTTCTTTTCTTCGATGCTGCTGCTGCATTCCTCGCCACAATTTCTGGTCCTTCAGCTCTGTTCTTCCGGTCGAGTTCGAGAAACGAGAGAGAGTGTGTGTGAGATTTTGGAGCGCAGCTAATGGGTTTTTCTCGTACATGGGGTGATATGTATATGTTTGGGGTTTTGGGCTCTGTAATTAATTAACGTACCTGGTCCAAAACGTTCCTCCCAAGCCCACGAGCTCCAAATCTAAATTTGTTTGCATCGTTGTATTCATTTTGTCGAACCCTAAATAGTATGAACCTTTTTATCAAACGAATCATATTTCACAGTTACACCGAGTACGTCTCAGTAATTAAATAATTATTTTTAAATAATTAATCTTGATATGCCGAGTTTTGAGGTGTAACATTTCTCTCCCCCTTAAAATAATTTTGTCCTCGAAATTACCCGAGTCATTGGTCACTGAAGAGTTGAGGATACTAAGCTTGCATGGACCCCTCAGTCTTTGAATTTACTTCTTCCATGGCGTGGTTTCGCCAAAGCACCTTGACCAAAGGAACTGTCTTATTCCTAAGTTCTTTTACTTCACGCGCTAGGATTTGTATGAAATCTTCTTAATAGGTGAGGTTCTCGTCGAGTGTAACTGCTCCCTCGGGTAAGACATGTGATGTATCTGATCGGTATCTTCTAAGCATGGATACGTGGAACACGTCGTGTATCTTCTGTAGCTCTAGAGGTAACTCCAACCGGTAAGCCACTGGTCATACTCGTTCAATGACTGAGTATGGTCCAATGCACCTAGGACTTAGCTTGCCTTTCTTACCAAATCTCAAAACCTTTTTCCATGGGGAAACTTTGAGGAATACCCAATCGTCGACATTATATTCAATTTCCCTACGCTTGAGGTCGTCGTAGGACTTTTGGCGGTCTGAAGTAACTTGCAGTCTGTCGCATATCATCCGAACTACTTTCTCTTCTTCTTCGGGAATAAGACCAGGTCCCTCAAGTTTGGGCTCGCTCAACTCGTTCTAACAGACCGGGGTTCTTTAGCATCTCATACGGAGCCATTTGGATACTAGCCTGGTAACTGTTGTTGTATGCAAATTCTATCAATGGTAGGTATCGCTCCCAACCCTCTCCAAAGTCAATGACGCGGGCTCTCATCATGTCTTCCTATATCTGAACCGTTATCTCAAAGTGACCATCTGTCTGAGGGTAAAACGCAGTACTTAAATTAAGTTTGGTTCCAAGAGCCTTCTGAAGACTCTTCCAGGCTTGAGATGTCGTAAATCCCGAGTCACGATCTGAGATGATGGATACTGGCACTCCATGAAGCCTAACAATTTCGAGGATATAAAATTTAGCTAACTCTTTCAAGGAAAAATCTCTTCTGATTGGAAGAAAGTGCGCTGACTTAGTAAGTCTGTCCACAATGACCCAAACGATGTCGTTCTTCTTGTTTGACAAGGGTAAGCCTATCACAAAGTTCATCGTGATCCTCTACCATTTCCACTCAGGGATGACTAGAAAACGTATCAATCCACTCGGCACCTGATGCTTCGCCTTGACTTGCTGACAAGTCAAACATCTAGATGTAAATCCAGAGAGTTCTTGTTTCATAGTCAGCCACCAGTATGTTTTCTTGATATTTTGATACATCTTATTGCTACATGGGTGCATGGTGTACACGGTTTCATGAGCTTCTCGTAGCATACGTTCTCTCACTCCGCCGTCAAGAACAACCAGGCAATCCTTATAGAACAAACTACCATTACCATCAATAATGAAGTCTTGTCTGTCCCCCTTAAAGACAAGCTCGCAAGTCTTCACACAAAAGCCATTTATTGACTGAGCCACATGGATCTCGCTGTCTAAAGTAGGTTGAAGTCGCAACTCAGCCATAGTCTTTCGACTTGAGGCATCAGCCACCAGAACGGCCTTGCCAGGGTGATAGTCGATATAGCAGTCGTAGTCGTTGATTAGTTCTAACGATCTTATTTGCCTTAAGTTCAGCTCCTTCTGAGTTAGTAAATACTTCAAACTCTTGTGATTGGTGTGGTTGTAGGTGGTCTTGCCAAATAGGTAATGTCTCCAAATCTTCAATTCAATTACCACTGTCACTAACTTCAAGTCGTGCGTAGGGTAGTTACCTTTATGAGGTTTCAACTGTCGGGAGGCGTATGCTACTACCTTACCCTCCTGCATGAGCACACAACCATACCTTTAGATAATACTTCTATGCATATAACTATATTACTCCATCCATCCCAAAATCTTTTTTACATTTGACTTTTCTTAATCAAATTTTACCTACTTTGATCGTGATTTTTGAAAAATAATAAATCTCGCTCTTACTCTTATATAATTGGGTGTATTTTAGGATATAATTTAGATATATCAAATTTTTTTATCATTTATTTATGTAATTTATTTATGTATAGATATAGTAATTACTAGAGTAAGACTCAAAATGTTGCCATAGTGACAGAGAAAAGTCAAAATCTAAAAGAAATTTTGAGATAGAAAGAGTAGTGTATTAACTATTAAGGGGGAAAATAATCACTTGATCTGACAAAAAACTTGCCGTTGAGAAAGAAGGGGGAGTCTGAGAGAAAGAAAAGGGAGTGATTGGGTGAGGGGCATTTAGGATAGTTTGTGCGTTAAAAATTGAAATGTAATGTTTATTTCTGGACGGAAAAAAATGAGAAACGAGAACTTTATTTCCGGAGAGAGGGGTTAGTGATTAAAAAGTGATTGTGTGTTTACAAAGTAGAAGGAAATAGAGGAATCATTCAAAATTGGAGGTGGGGTATTAGCTTGATGAAAATTTTCACTTTTTTTGATATTTTTCTCAAAGGATGTCAAAATCAAACGAGAAATTTTTTACGAGACAGAAGCTGTAGTATACTCTCTTTGTCGCACTATAATTGTCTCAATTTTTCATTTATTTTTAAATTAAATCGCAAACCAAGTCATAATTATTCACTTTATTTATACTCCAGGCATTTCTGAAGACATGTTTGCTAAGCAAAAGAGATATAAGTGCAACAAAATTTTAATAGATTTCACATTTGATATCTCCAAATCATCACTAATGAGAGTGTTTGGAAAATGGGCACTAATATCCCTCATCGCCAGAAAAAATGAAGTGAGAAGGGTGCGTGCGGCATATTTTGAATACATGAGAACTATATATGTGTGTGTCTATATATATATATATATATATATAGACACACACTTACACACTGACACATCCATAGTTATTACTAAATTAATGGAGATATTGATGCTCATTTTTCAAACTACAAAAGCACCGAAGCTATCTGACCTAAATTTACCCATGTGAAGGTAAAAAAGGTACTCCGTAAAAGACACCAAAAAATATATAATGAAACAAGGGATGTCTGAGCCAGACAGAAAATATATTACTACAGAACATTCTTAACAACAATTCTTTTGCCATGGTATCACTACAAGTTACACAATAATACAAATATATTTGTTAATACTCATATGCTTACAAGCCACATATTGGCTCAAATTGAGACTACAATAAGATGGGTACAGAGCTAAGCAACACACAATTAACTTTACTTTTCTATGGTAAGTGTTTCAGAGCAGACATAATAAAAAACAAAAATAGACTGCCAGCTAAGCAAAGGATCAACCTGGCAAAGTGCATTTCTTCTGAGAATGGCCTAACATATGGCAGCGGCCGCACTGAACTACTCGCTTGGGGCGTTTCAGGGTTTCCAAACGGAGGACCTTCTTTTTAGGCCTGCCGGGTGGCCTCCGCGTTTTGGGTGGCCCAATAGTTACCTCAACTTTGGCACTCCCGCCCTCGCCATCTTCACTCCACATGCTTCTGTCAGGGATAGGAAATATCATCTGAGAATAGGTCTCGCGATAGCTGTGAACAGTGAAGCACGGCTCTGCAAAGACATGAGGGTTCTGTCCACAAGAGATGAGTGCAGCAGTGGCATGTGCACATGGGATGCCATACAGTTGCCAACGGCGACATGAACACACTCTGCTACGTATGTCCACAATGTTCGTCCTCTCCGTGGAAACAATCTCAAATTCAATCTCATTCGCACGAAGGACTTTATAGCAACGGGCATCGGCTATGGCTTCTAGAATGCGCTTCTCTGCGGATGGCACAAGAATTGAATTCCATCTCATCCCCTTGTTACGCCGTTCGCCAAACCATGACACCATTTGCTGCCTGATGTATTCCATAATCTGCACTATAGGGAGCTCGTGACACACCAGTGCCCAGTTATACAACACCTCCGTCACTCCTAATGAGAAATGACCGTATCGTACCCCCTCAAAGAATGCCACAGCCCAAAGTTGGGGGTTGAAATGATGAAACCAAGCGAGGACGTCTTGTGAAATCTCGACCATCTCCGTCACCTTGCTCTCGAATTCAGCAGCTGTGAGTGCATA
Source organism: Cuscuta campestris (assembly GCA_900332095.2). Classification (NCBI taxonomy): domain Eukaryota; kingdom Viridiplantae; phylum Streptophyta; class Magnoliopsida; order Solanales; family Convolvulaceae; genus Cuscuta; species Cuscuta campestris. The sequence goes on along the minus strand of OOIL02006718.1, from coordinate 993,319 downwards.
AACAGCGTTCCAGAATATATTGACCAACTTTGAGTTCTTGAACGTGTCCCTGAAATTCTCGCTGATGTAACGGAGGCAGAAACCATGAAATGCGCTTGGGAAATGAGTGCCCACTGCCTCTACCAAACCAACCGTTCTCTCAGATAGTATCGTAAGCCTGGGCATGCTCTCTGTGTTTACACCAAGAAGCTTCCGAAGCTCAGACATAAACCACATCCAATTCTCATCACTTTCTACATCAACAACAGCAATTGCCAATGGGAACAATGCATCATCAGCATCAACGGCTGCGGCACACAGCAATGTACCTAAATACTTCCCTTTCAGATGTGCTCTGTCAAGTTCCAAAAGGGGACGACAAGCATTGATAAACCCATAGATTGCCGCTCTATATGAGATGAAAAGCCGCTGGAAGCTATTATCGTGACCTGTAACAAAAACTGAGGCGATGCTCCCAGGATTTGTCTTCCTTACTTGTTCGCAATATGGTGGGAGAAGCCTATAACCTTCTTCAAAGGTGCCGTGTAAAGCAGCCATGCTACGCTCCTTCCCTCTCCATGCTTGCATGTACGACACAGCAACACCATGTTGGTTTCTAATGTCTTGCAAAATCTCGTTCGGTTTGTACTGTGGGTTGTCCCTCACACGCGCTTCAACTGACCTTGCAACCCAACCAACCGAAGCCTGTTGATGGTGAAGATCATGGACCCCTTCGCACGTGTGCTCACTATGAAGGGTCCGGACAGTGAATGTTTCAACTCCTGGACACTTTGCCACATGGACGCGCCACGGACACCCCTCTTTTGAGCACTTGGCTATAAACCTACTCCTATCTGACTTCACTATTCTCATTTCAAAATGTGACGCTATCGCTATGTCCTTCAAAGCCCTTCTACACGTATTCACATCTGGAAATTCTTGTCCGATACTTAATGGCTGCTCCATCATTGAACCATTTGAATCGGTAGGTACCACCATTTCCAAGATATGGTCTTCATCAAAACCAGATACTGTTAGACTCCCCTCCTCTGTAACTGCTATTGGTAACAATGGCTGATCACCCATAATCACCATATACAATTATAGACAGGCACTAAATCTATTCATTTGAAGGCAACACATCCATCAATTTCCCGGTGAGCAAAAAAGCAATCCTTGAAGTTTCAAGAGATCAAAACAGGTATCTACAGAACAGGAAAACATAGAAATGAGTATGATTTTAAAAGCCAGAAATTCTACGACAAAACATCCATTGCCCACTTCTCACAAACATAAACACAAAGACAAATAAGCATGCATGTAGAAACATTGGTAAAGAACCGAATTGAATGTAGCCCAGTTGATTTAAAACCAGTCCAAAGCAAAATTGAGCTTACCAACACAAAATCTAGTCCCGAATTCGGCTCAATCCAGTTTTGAAGAAAGATCCACAGACTAAAAATGGGGAGCGATTGTAGCTGAACTAAAACAAGATTTTGCAGTATTATTCGGCAAAATTGGTGCTCCGGGAGAAAAAGGATAAAGCCTGTGAGGACTGAGGGACGGGGAGCATTGCAGGGTGGCACAATTTCACGGATGTAAATATGGCGATTGTGAGGGGCAATGAGGAAACCCTAGAGGGAGACTGGAGGAAGGTCGCGCTACAATGCTATCCTGTTAAGGTGAATATTGAAGGATGAAATGGAGATAACGCCGTACAATTTTAAAAAGGGATTAGGCAATGACTATTCTAGCCTTTCCTATTCTAGCAATGTAGCCTTCTTGTTTGGGAATTTTTAATATTATATCTATCTTAAAATTATTTTCTAGATCATTATCCACCTTGTTATTCTATTTTCCTTGTATATTTAGTAAAATAAAATAGTTATGTCATCTCTAATTTCGAAGATTTTTTGATATAATTTTTAAATATGTACTCCCTCCGTCCCTGAGTGTTTGTCCACTTTCATTTTTGCACACCATCCAAAGCACTTCTTTAATCCATTTTATCTTGTAATTTGTATATTAAAAAGTTATAAAAATTATATATTAATAATCTATATGTTAAGACGAATCAAACAAGATCACACATTACTATTTTTAGACTTACACATTGAGAGAATTTGATGAGTCAAAGTGCTTAGATGAACAATTCCAAAAGTCAAAAGTGGACAAACACTCAAGGACGGACCAAGTACTTTTTATTTTTAATTTTACATTTCCGCACTAATTGTCCAATAAATTAAATTAAAAATAACTTCAGTAAACATCATAAAATGCAACAAGAATTTAATTTTAGTACGGAGGGAGTAATATGAAGTCACTGTGAATAAATATTTATTAAGCAATACAAATATTATTGATTTGTTGGGATAATGATATACTAAGTACTAACCTATCCCGGCCCGTATATGAAGCTATGCGTAGTGTCTCACCATTGCTCAGTCAAAATCTGCATCCACTCAGCGTCACATCGATATTGATTGTACTCACCATCGCACTCACTTCACACTTATAGTGTCTCACCACCACTGCAATGATTACACTTTTATTTTTTAATAAATAATTACCTATCTCCATTCAAATTAAATTCTATCTTTTATAAAATAAAAATATTAATTAATAAATAATTATTTTTGAGTTTATTCAATTTTATTTCTTTATTAAATTTTTTCTCGATTTGGAATAAATATTTTTATTTACGGTTTTTTATTTACTTCACCATTAAATACACATAAAAAACAATTAATTTAAAAACTCATAAATTACATGAATTAAAAAAAGTGCACGAGATACATAAATAAAAAATCATGAAGTACATGAAAAAGAGGAAATATGTTAAAAAAATGAGTAAATTCCATAAAAGGTCCCTAGTTATAGGTTGTTTTACATATTTAGTCCCTACACATCAAATATTAGTAATTTAGTCCCCAATTATTATATTCATTTCCACAAATGGTCCTTTGTTAACATTTCCATTAAGAACGTGGATAAAATTATAAATTCACACTCTCCTCAATTAAGCTTCCTTCCTTGCCTCGCACTCCTTTCCCAAATCCGTCACTGAGTTTGAAGCTTTGAACCCAAAACAGAAATCATCACTCTTCTCTCAATTATTTGTCTAACTAGTGGAACCCAAATTCAAAACCAGTATCCTTCATGGATGGGTTTAATGCTTATTTTTTGCAATTTTTTGAAACTAACTGATAAAACTCATCCATAGTTATTATTGATTTTGATTTTAGGTTCCACCAGGAAGATTAATAATTGAGAAAGGAATGATCATTTCAGTTTTGGGTTTAGAGCTTCAAACTCAGCGACAAGTTTGGGAAAGAGTACGAGAGGAGTGAGGAAGCTTAATTGATTAGAGAAGAAGGTGGGGAGGGGGTTTGAAATTTGAATTTTGAATTTTAAAAACAATTTTTTTCTACTTTTATGAAAGAAGTATTGAGGGAGGGGGAAACCAAAAAAATGAAAGGCAGCGACCAGCGTGATCGTGGCTGCAAGAGCCACTCACGCGAATGGGGGGATCCGGCGTGTTTCGCGTGATCACGCGGTAACGTGGTAGTGCCACGGCAGATCAAGTAAGAGAGGGGTGGGGCATTATAAGTAGCCTGTCTTGATAGTGTTTAGAGTTGAGAGGAATTACTGGGAGAAGTGGAAGCGATAAGTGAAAAGTGAAAAGTATAAATTCCAACTTTGTAAAAATACATTTTTGGAGTCCATTTTGCATATATGAAGCTATGAACTATAAAAAAATAAATAGAATTCCAAATATTACATGTTTTGAGGGTCTTTAAAGTAAAATATTTCTGTCAATTGAACTTTTTTTATGCTAGTTAAGTCTAACCCTAGGTATGTATCTGACTTTTGTTCTATGTCAAAGTCTCATTAATTACCCTTTTATGCTCCACTTCTATTACTACTCCACCTTTTCAATTAATACATTGTGATATTTGGAGTCCTACTTTGGTATCCTCTTTTTGCGGAAATCTCTTTTGTATTAATTTTGTTGGTCATGTGCGCATCAATTGTCCTATAGCGGAGGCTATCTTGGCCAAGCCACACTTGAATATGGTGGGCACTTGTGTGTGCCGAATGCACTATAAGGCTAGGGTATGCAATTCTTCTAACACCAATTGGTTTTGGAAGAGACCGGTTGTAGCACGTGAGTTCCTACAAGTGGTATCAAAGCCAAGGTCACGAGTTCGATTCCTAGCGGAAGCAATTGCTGAGAGGTGTTAGAATAAATGCCCAACACTAGAGGGGGGGTGAATAGCGTTTAAAAAAAATCGCAGGAAATTAAAAACGAGAGCGTTAAAGTAAAGAGCGTAAGGAAAGAGCACACCGAATTTTATCCTGGTTCACCACAACGTGTGGCTAATCCAGCCTCCCGAGAGACTCTCTCGAGCTACACTAACTCCGTTAAGCTTAAGGGTGCTTAACAAACCGATACAACTTGAGAACCCGAGTCACACGAGCCTCAACACCTTTGCTCAGAGATACCGCACTCCAAGACTTCTCACGAAGGAACGAAGAACTTCCTTCGAGTTTACAACAAGGGAACAACCTCCCTTAAAGTGTATGAAAACACTTAAACACTCAAGAATAAAACTCTCACAAAGAGTACTAGATATGAGTGAACTAGTAAACGCTTAAGAACACGACAATTTCTTCAAGAATTGGCTCTCAAATAGCTAAGAAAATTAGGAATGTTTATGCAATGAAAGAGTATTGAAATGTTGAAGAATTGTATGTAAAATGAGAGGATTTGGGTGCCATTTTATAGCCCAAAATGGGATAAAACCGTTGCTAGAATTTCCAACAGGATGAAGACAAATTTTTCAGAGACACAGGCTGATAGTCGAATATCCAGGCTTGATAATCGATTATCAAAAGATTCCTTGTCCAAAAATTTAAAATTCTATCCGTTGGAGGACAACGGTAACCCAGATAATCGATTGCCAACAGGTGATAATCGATTATTGGTCCTCTTAGAAGATTCTGGGTTTTGGCTGCAAAGACTGATAATCGATTATTGCATAAGTGATAATCGATTATTGCGTGCTTCAGAACTTTGAAGTTCCAAAGCTGCATGGGCTGATAGTCGATTGTCACTAAGGTGATAATCGATTATCACCCAGCTAAAGTCTAGCCAGCTGAAACCCGTTTTGAAAAACTGAGGTGCAAAAACGAAGTGTTCCCAAAAGTAAAAACCAAGTTTGAAAAACATTGTATATGGTATAAAATAGTGAAACCAAGACTTGTTTGGTAAAAACCAAGTCTTCAAGGTCGTAAATCACGTGTGTACGGTTTTGACCATTTCTCACGTGTTAGACCGATTGACCAAGATACAAAAGTGGTTTTTATGAAATAATTATTTGGGAACCTTTTAAATATGCTCAGAGATAAAAACAAGGATTAAAACATAGAAAAACACCGAGTTGGTTCGGGCGCCAAAAAACCGAACGCCGAACACCGTACGCCGACTTAGGTTATTTAGGTTCTGAGCAAGGACCAGGGATTTTAACCAAAAAAATTTATCAAAAAATGTTTATTTTTATGCACAAAAATATTTTATGATTTTGTAAAATTATTTTGACTCTTTGAGAACCGAGACTTGAATTGATTGTCGGTTTAGATCACAAAAGACCGACTCGACTAAGTCTTCAATTCTTGATCTTGTCCTTGAGTCTTTTGGGTCTTGTTCCATGCCATTCTTCGCGCCTTGAGTTATTCAACGAAACTCTTCATATCCACGGCGGTTTGGCAATTATCAAAACCTGTCAGAAATGAACACGACTTTAGTTTATCGTACAAAGTGTGTTCCAACAATTTCCCCCTTTTTGATAATGGCAAACAAGACGGGGATATGCATAGGGTTTTGATCTTTTTTTAAAAAAAATTCCCCCTTATCTTCCCCCTTTTGACATTAACAAAAAGATTTAATAACAAAAACCATAAAGATTTTTATTAATTAATTAAGGGAAGTGGAGGAGTTCATAACGAAAGTACATAAAAAGATGATAAAATAAGGAAGAGGAGAAAAATAAAGCTAGAGCTCTTAGAAATCCGGGGAAAGATCATTGAGAAGTTGTTCTTCGTCAATGTCTTCTTCTTCATCGTCTCCATCTTCATCACCATCGCCATCATCATCATCATCATCATCGGCTTCTTCTTCCTCTTCTTCTTCTTCTGCTTCTTCTTCTTCAACGTCCACTGCGTCGTCCCTACCAACATTTTGAGTCCCGCTTGGTTTACCTCCGAAATTCGGTGGAGGAACGTAGGGGACCATTTGAGCGTAAGGGTAATTGACAAAGTCAAAATACCCGTGAAGCTCACGGCTCAAAACATCGACGTTGTGTGCCGTTTTGGAGACGTTGGTGTCTATCCGAGACAAGGTAGTGGTCAAAGCTGCCATTTGCTCAGCGAGAGACAGATTGGTTGAAGCGGTGGCAGTCGAGGCAGTAGCTCTCGGTTGGTGACGAGGACGAGGCTGCGGGAACGTAGCTTCATCGGTTCCCGGGTGGAAGGAGGACTCGTCAATCACCCAATGCTTCGTCCCTTTGCATTTCGGCCCGACGTCCGTCTTGATGTGGTACTCATCAAGGATCGCCATGACGAGAAGAGCATAGGGGAGCGGCCGGTTGTCGGAGGTGGCGTTGAACATGTGGATCATCACAAATTTCCACCAATTGATATTGGCGTTGTGAATCATCGCATGGATCGTCTTCGTGTCTTCTTGGGAGAGAGTGGTGTGGTTGAACTTCCTGGGCTTGAGGATCCGTGTCAACACATAGAAGATGAAACGATACACGGGACTCATGGAAGAAATCGTAGGACGCCGCTGTTGAGGAGTGGGGACGAAGTTTCGGATGCCCACTTCCTCCAAGAGGGCGGTCTCGTTGAACCGTGCTCCTTCTTCTCCGACGTAGAGCCCGAGATCCTGTCCATCCCGTCGAAGCTCGGTGAGGATTTGAATGTTCTCCTCATTCAAATAGATCTCCACCCCATTGACGTTGGAAATCAACGACCCGTCCTCATCCTTTTTCAAATTCGAGTAGAAGGCTCGAACAAGAAAAGGGTGGTAGTCGTTCTTCTTGATGTAGAGGAGGTCGAGGAAGCGTCCACTCTCGAGGATGACCCGTGCCTGGCGAGGGATGGCACTGTGGATGAATCGGCCGGTGGAAAACCGGGGAGGAAGAATCTCCCGGTGCTCGAACTTCTTAGAGAACCGTGTCGCCTCTGCGCGGTCGTTGAACCAAAGGAACGACCCGTCGAGATACTTGTGCGCCGGTGGTGGAGGAGCCGAGGAAGAAGCCACGTTCTTGCCGGTGCGGGATCTTTTTCTTTGACCTCCTGCCATTTCAACAAAGTAGAGAGGGAGTATTTGCAGGATTTTTGGCTAAAAATTGAAGAACAATAGCAAGAATTGAAGAAATATGATGAATATTTGAGAGAGGATGATTGGAATGAGTAAAGAATGAAGGGATATCACCAATTTATAGTTGAGAGCTGGAGATCCGTTGGGGAGTTCAAAAGGTGATTTAAATGCATTTCCAACGTCTGTGTAACAATCAGATTTTTGAAAAATCGCCGTTGATAATCGATTTACACTCCCTGTAAATCGATTATCTGAGTCTTCAGATTCTCCGCCAAAAGATCTGCAGACTTCAATAGTCGATTTCCTTGTTTTAGTAAATCGATTGTTGGAGTTTGCTCCTGACTTCAGAGAAAGTTCTGCAGCTCCATATAATCGATTATCATGACTTGAACAATCGATTGTTGAAGTTTCGTGGTTGATTTGCTACAAACTTCTGCGGGCAATGATAGTCGATTATCCCTATGTTGATAATCGATTGTTGGCTCCTGCAGTTTCTTTGCTCCAACTCCTGTGGGTTGTGATAGTCGATTTACACCTAGTTTGAAATCGGTTTACTTTGTTCCCCCCTAACTTTGACACCTGAAAAATAAAAACATTTGGTACCCGTTTGGTCTTTTGGGTCCTAGAGGATTAGTAACACGACTTTTTAAACTAATAAACACACGCACCCATAATTACATACACATTTTACGCAAACACACACACACACACGTACTAACACGCGTGTTTAAGTGTTACCTTGGCCAACTTGTCGTTTTGCGGTTGGCGGGTTCCAGTCTACTCGAACCGAATGTCTATACCTCGGTTTGATTTGTGTGGGTTCTGGAAGTGGTATGTGAATCTTCTTCTTTTCATCATAATAGAAGAAGTAATATGGTTTCTTTTGCGTTGATTCCTGCAGGGATTTGTTAGAAATCGAATATCCTTTTTCAAAGGATTTCATTAGGTTAGTTCCATGCAAAGTGTGTGTTTTGTTATATGTGCAATGCCTATGCCTACTAAAACACACAGGTGCTATATGACCTACCCTATTGCAATAATGACAAATAACATTTGGATTATGCATTCTCCTAGGTTGATAATAGTTGCTAGGTTTTCTAACTTGCCCATTGTTCATCCTAGTGTTCTTTCTAGGTGGTCTAGTGTTCCTAATTGTTCTAGGTTGTCTATTATATTGATTTTCATTATTCCTAAGTTGAGCTTTAGGTTTCCTAGATGGTTGCTCAACTTTTTCTTTATTATTAGTTTCATTTTTAAAGCCTAAGCCATGTTTAGTAAGTTGCAAATTATCAAGAACATCATTAAGGTTTTTATGAGAAACACCAAACTTCTTCAAGGTTCCTTCAAGTTTTGCAACTTGTTCCTTAAGGGATATACAAGAACTACATTTTGAACTTTCCGGTTTGTTGGCGCTTCTTTTCCCGAAAAACTTATTTTCTTCTTTAAGTTTTTCATTATCTTTTGATAGTTTATCAACTTCCTTCTCCATGGAAGTAAGTTGTTTCTTCAAATCCTTGTTAATTTTAGAAGCGTTGACATATTCATCATAAAGTTCATTAAAGGCTTCTTGTACATCATCAAAAGTATATGAATCTTTAGAAGTGGTACATACCTCTTCCGGTGGCTCCTCGTGTGCCATGAGGCAAAGGTTGGCGCTTTCATTTTCTTCGCCTTCTGATGACTCGTTGCGGAGTCACCTCCCCATGAGATGTAAGCTCGGTGCTTCTTGAACATTTTCTTCTTGTTCTTGGTGTTTGGACATTTTGGTTTTATATGCCCAACTTCTCCACACTCGTAGCATTTGGGTGGACCTCCTTGCTTCTTTCCTTTCCGTTCATATTCTTGGCTCATGAACTTATGGAATTTCTTGAGCACGATCCCGAACTCGTCTTCGTCACTCGAGTCTTCCATAGCACGTTCTTGGCTTGTAGATGCCTTGAGGGCAATCCCATTCTTCTTTTGTTCACCTAGAGAGGGGTAAAGAATGGTAGCCTCATAGGTTTTGAGATTACCTCTAAGCCCATCAATGGTGACGTTGGTGATGCCGATAGATTCTTGAATGGCATCAGCTTTGGAGCGCCACTCGGGTGTGAGACTTCGCAGGATTTTTCTCACAAGCTCCTTGTCCGTGTACGTCTTCTTGAGAGCATGGAGATCATTGACGATTTTGGAGAATCGTTCAAACATCTCATCAATTTTCTCATTTTCCTTCATACGAAACAATTCATATTCATGGGTTAGAAAATCTATCTTAGCTTCTCGGACTTGATTCGTACCTTCATATGTGATTTCGAGCTTGTTCCACATATCCTTAGCGGTCGAACAACATGAAATTTTCCGGTAGTCATCCGGATTTACGGCACAGTAAAGAATGTTGATGGCCTTGGCGTTGTTCTCTATTTTCTTGATATCCTGTGCATCATATTCGTCTTCGGTTTTGGGAATGGTGGTTTCCCCAACTTTCTTCATGGCACTTCTTCCCCATTCTTGATAATTCTCCATAGGAGAAAGTTGTTGGATTGGATGAAAATTCTCATCCGCTCCTTCCAATATGTGTAATTCGTTCCATCAAATAATGGAGGTCTCGTGGTGGATAACCCTTCTCCTAAACCTGCGTATAAGTTTTGAGTAGAAGCCATTGATCGTTTCTCTCAAACGGTTAAGTCTTTCAGAGAGTAAGGCTCTGATACCAATTGTTAGAATAAAGGCCCAACGCTAGAGGGGGGGGGGTGAATAGCGTTTAAAAAAAATCACAGGAAATTAAAAACGAGAGCGTTAAAGTAAAGAGCGTAAGGAAAGAGCACACCGAATTTTATCCTGGTTCACCACAACGTGTGGCTAATCCAGCCTCCCGAGAGACTCTCTCGAGCTACACTAACTCCGTTAAGCTTAAGGGTGCTTAACAAACAGATACAACTTGAGAACCCGAGTCACACGAGCCTCAACACCTTTGCTCGGAGATACCGCACTCCAAGACTTCTCACGAAGGAACGAAGAACTTCCTTCGAGTTTACAACAAGGGAACAACCTCCCTTAAAGTGTATGAAAACACTTAAACACTCAAGAATAAAACTCTCACAAAGAGTAGATATGAGTGAACTAGTAAACGCTCAAGAACACGACAATTTCTTCAAGAATTGGCTCTCAAATAGCTAAGAAAATTAGGAATGCTTATGCAATGAAAGAGTATTGAAATGTTGAAGAATTGTATGTAAAATGAGAGGATTTGGGTGCCATTTTATAGCCCAAAATGGGATAAAACCGTTGCTAGAATTTCCAACAGGATGAAGACAAATTTTTCAGAGACACAGGCTGATAGTCGAATATCCAGGCTTGATAATCGATTATCAAAAGATTCCTTGTCCAAAAATTTAAAATTCTATCCGTTGGAGGACAACGGTAACCCAGATAATCGATTGCCAACAGGTGATAATCGATTATTGGTCCTCTTAGAAGATTCTGGGTTTTGGCTGCAAAGATTGATAATCGATTATTGCATAAGTGATAATCGATTATTGCGTGCTTCAGAACTTTGAAGTTCCAAAGCTGCAGGGGCTGATAGTCGATTGTCACTAAGGTGATAATCGATTATCACCCCGCTAAAGTCTAGCCAGCTGAAACCCGTTTTGAAGAACCGAGGTCCAAAAACGAAGTGTTCCCAAAAGTAAAAACCAAGTTTGAAAAACATTGTATATGGTATAAAATAGTGAAACCAAGACTTGTTTGGTAAAAACCAAGTCTTCAAGGTCGTAAATCACGTGTGTACGGTTTTGACCGTTTCTCACGTGTTAGACCGATTGACCAAGATACAAAAGTGGTTTTTATGAAATAATTATTTGGGAACCTTTTAAATATGCTCAGAGATAAAAACAAGGTTTAAAACATAGAAAAACACCGAGTTGGTTTGGGCGCCAAAAAACCGAACGCCGAACACCGTACGCCGACTTAGGTGATTTAGGTTCTGAGCAAGGACCAGGGATTTTAACAAAAAAAATTTATCAAAAAATGTTTATTTTGATGCACAAAAATATTTTATGATTTTGTAAAATTATTTTGACTCTTTGAGAACCGAGACTTGAATTGATTGTCGGTTTAGATCACTAAAGAACAACTCGACTAAGTCTTCAATTCTTGATCTTGTCCTTGAGTCTTTTGGGTCTTGTTCCATGCCATTCTTCGCGCCTTGAGTTATTCAACGAAACTCTTCATATCCACGGCGGTTTGGCAATTATCAAAACCTGTCAGAAATGAACACGACTTTAGTTTATCGTACAAAGTGTGTTCCAACAAGAGGGATATTGTTGACCATGTGTGCATTAATTATCCCGTGGCAGAGGCTATGTGGGCCAAGTCACACTTGAATGTCATGGGTGCTTGTGTGTGCTGAATGCACTAAAAGGCTAGAGTATGCACTTCTTCTAACACAAATTGGTTTTGGAAGAGTTGGTAGCGCCTAAGGTCCTACAAATTTTGTTGATGACTTTACAAAGTACTATTTGGTCTATCCCCTTAAACAAAAAACGGATGCTTTCAGTTTTTTCAAAGTTTCCATTCTATGATTTAAAATAAGTTTGGCATAGAAATTAAAATTTTTCGGACTGATGATGGTCGTGAATATGAGAATCATGAGTTCGAACTATATTTACAAAAGTTGGGGATTCTCCACCATAAATCATATCCTTATACATACATACATACATACATACATATATATATATATATATATATATATATATATATATATATATATATATATATATATATATATATATATATATATATATATATATATATAGGGGCCGGTTCCCGTGAGAATGCACCTTGTGGAGAGAAATGAGAATAAAATCTAGCCGTTGGATCTGATGCATCGTGCGGCTCAGATTGCATCATGCGCTCAGATTTTGAGATAGTGCATTTTCGAAGGTTTATGGTGCATTTCGACGTGATGCATTTTCGCACCATTTTGGTGCATCTAATTTTGATGAAATATTGACCCTTAGATCTCACAATCTAAAGCACCAGATTTATTCTCATTTTTCTTCTAAGATTGCATTCTCACCAGAACCAATATATATATATATATATATATATATATATATATATATATATATGATGGATGATGGGTTTTAGAGAGAGGGAATACTCTGGGGTAGAGATGGCAAAACGGTCGGTCAGGTCGTGTTCGGGTTCGGGTTCGGTCACTTCAAGTTCGGGTTATTTCAGGTTCGGGTCAATTCGGGTTCGGGTTGAGAATAGTATGTTCATGACCCAGTGTCATCGGGTTCGGGTCGACCCAACGGGTTATGACTTTGATTTTTTAAATTTTAAAATTCACATTGACACCTACATTTTCTATTAAATAAATTTAAAATATCAAAAAAGATGTATTAAATTTATTAGATTATTTAAATTTAAATCCTGAAAATATTTTTAGATATAAAAATCAATATAAGAAATTTAAAAAATGCTTAATTTTTAGAAAAAAGTAAGATAATTATGCAATATCTTTAAAATTTTGTCTGAAAATATGAATTTATACATTAAAAATGAGTAGTAAAGTGTATAATTTCGAAAAACTTTTGCTTTAGCGGGTCGGTCAGGTCGGGTTCGGGTTCGGTCAGGTTTGACCTATTTTTAGCTAGTCATATTGGGTTCTGTTGGGTTCTGTCATCAAAACCTATTTTCAGAAGGTCGGGGTTTCGGGTCCTGGTCATTTTTTAAGGCGATCTTGATCGGAGAGGCGATCTTGATCGGAAACCCAACCCGATCTCTCGACGATGGGAATCTCGCCGGGTTGATGGACACCGGACCTCTTACAGACCCCCTTCAACATCTGGACATCATTGGGGTTTCGGTTCTAGAAACCCAATCGAAGATTCGAGGTGGCAGTACCCTTCAACGAAAGGCAGAAAGCGCAGCATCCAGAGCCACATTCAGAGAAGGGGTAAGAGATATGTTATGCAGTGGAGATACCTAAAGGAATCCAGACCGTGTTTTATAAGCAAAAACAAATCCTTCCAATTTCGCATTGAGGATAAGGTATTTCGCTTCTTTCACTCCTTCTACCACAACAATTTTTGCATTTCGGAGTTTGGGCGTAGGGCATTCCATATCTGGTTGAATTTAGCTGAGGTTAAATGGCTGACTAAGGTTCTTCCCACTAGTGCTCTACGAAGCTCTTGGACCTTCTCTAGATATAAGGGAGGAAGGAAGGTGTTAGTATCCTATGGCTTTAATCGATGGGGTTCTTATGTGAAAATCACCGTTACAAAGGATGCTGCTACCAATACTGTCATTATTCCAGTGGATAGGGATAACCCGTTCCTTTTCAGGCGTGCGCTTGACTCCTTCTATGGTAAGATTATAGACTCTAGCACTGATAATTCGCAGGCCAAGGCGGATGTTTCCCATTCTGCCCCTGGAATAACGAGAATGGTAATCTTATTTCCTTGGAGGATCCCATGGCTGAAGATTCTCCTTTAGAGGCTTAAAATACATTGGAGGAAGAACCTGGTTCACCTTTTGAGGCTCAAAGTAATTTGGAGCAAGTCTCTTCAGATAGCTTGGCTTTGGTTGAATCCTTTGCACCTATACAGGCTAATTATCCATTAGTGGAAAATTCTCAAGATGACCACTCCTCTGTTCGTGCTTACCACTCTGACTCTGAAATTTATGTAAAAGAGGACAACATTGCGTTTCTACCTTTCTTCAGAGATCAAGCAGAATTTGACCCTGATCCAGAACCATTTAGAGAGTGGTATCCTGATGACGGTATTGAGCCAGATGATCATCTTCAGCGTTGGGGAGGACCTAAAGGACTTACGGCAGCTTTAATTCGTAATAATGATGAGGGCAGAATTATTTTTGAAAGAGGTTGTGTGTGTGGTTCCAGCCCACCTGCCCCAAGGAGAAGTTTAAGACTTGCAAGGAGAAGACGACTCCCCTCTCCCATTCGATCTGAGTGCTCTATCGACACTGGAGATAATTGGGGGTTTTGACTTCGGTTGCTCGAGTTGGGAGGAGAGGATGATGTTTCATTTCTTCATCTAATTGGGTGCCACATCCAGTCTTGGAATTCTGTTCGCCGGCTGGCACTCTTATATCCTGTCCTTTTCTAATTTTAGCTGTTTTTGGGGTGATGTGCTGGGCTGATTATCCTTATTCCAATGGCTCTTGAGGATAATGTAGCATCCTAGGGTAGCAGTTTGTTTTGTAGGCCTTCTCTGGACAAGGGTAGTTCTAGCTTCTGTTTTGTTTCTTTTCTGGGAAGGGCAAGCGTTTTTTTGGCCTGAGATCTCTGGCATTTTGTTTAATATATATATATATATATATATATATATATGTATATATGTCTATATATATATATGTCTATATATATATATATATATATATATATATATATATATATATATACATACTCCTCTCAAGCCATTCAAGCTTATTCGATGGATCCCTCCCAACCCCTTCCACTTCAAGCTCAACGTTGATGGTAGTGCAAACCCACGGGGTTGCGGCGGTGGAGCTGTTCTAAGGGACCACAAAGGCAACTTTCTTCATGCCTTAGCTTTTCCCTTGCCTAGAACCTCACCGCTATCCACAGAAGCCCTTGCGATGATGCAAGCCCTCCGTTATTACTCCTTCCCAAACATGGTCGTTGAAATCGAGAGCATGGAACTCCTGCACATGTTACGTGATGTCCCGATGTCGAATGCTCTTTTATTCATCAAGGAGAAGATAGAAACTCTCAATCTACGTCTCTCCCACACCCTGAGAGAAGCCAATGGTGCGGCGGACCTCCTAGCTAAACAGGGAGCAAGGATTTCTCAATGTGTTTACTTTGATTGCTTTTCTTCACTACCTAGAGCTATCTCTACTGTAATCTCTTTGGACAAACTTGTCCCCTTTATTCGAGTGCAATAAAAACCTCCCCTCTTTATGTATGTATGTATGTATGTATGTATGTATGTATGTATGTATGTATGTATGTATGTATGTATGTATGTATGTATGTATGTATGTATGTATGTATGTATGTATGT
>OOIL02006718.1:956498-977086 GCA_900332095.2 Cuscuta campestris | reverse complement strand
AGGTATGTATGTATGTATGTATGTATGTATGTATGTATGTATGTATGTATGTATGTATGTATGTATGTATGTATGTATGTATGTATGTATGTATGTATGTATGTATGTATGTATGTATGTATGTATGTAGTGTCTATGTATATGTATATATGTATATGTATACATACATAGGGTCTATATATATGTATGTATGTATGTATGTATGTATGTATACATATGTCTATGTATATGTATATATGTATATGTATACATACATAGGGTCTATATATATGTATATGTCTATGTATGTATGTATATACATATACATACATACAAGATTTATTAACTAGTTTGCAGGTACATATATATATGTATATATATGTATATGTCTATATATATATATATATATATATATATGTTTTTTTTAAACCACAAAAATCAGTGGGGTAGGGTCTAGGAGTGCCCATACCAGATTTATTAACTAGTTTGCAGGTACACGTTTGGGGAGGATATGACCAATGCCCCAAAAGTAAGACAAATAGCAAAATTACAGACCCAAAGAAGAAAGGGAAAAACAAAAAGAGCTTCGCAAGTCATCAGTCTCCTTCTTCGTTGGCGTTTTGATTCCCCTGAGCATATTCAGACATAATTTGAGTCCCTGTGTTGTGAGTGTCTCATCTCTGATCATCCAAGCTTTTTTCCTGTACTTCCAGCACCAAGAATTGATCATTGGCTTGATGTCCATTGTGATTGAGAAGGGGTTTACCGTTTCATTTCCAAAGGCCGTGGCTGCATACTGTTTCCAAGTACACCAAGCAATCACTCCTGGGAGTATGTTTCTAAGATTGCCCTTAATTGTGTTAGCTTGAGATCTCAGCTGCCATTCCATCAGGTATTGATTTAAGCTAATCTCCTTCCTCAGTCTTGGTCCATCTAATATAGTTGCATAAAAGCTCCAAATGTTCTTGATTTCATCACATTGTAGTAGGCAGTGGTTCATATTAGCTTCATTCTTCTTGCAGAAGGGACATTGAGAAGGCATGTGAACTTGGAATCTGATTAAATTTTCTGGGAAAGGTAAGATCTCATTAGTTATTTTCCACAAAAAAAATCTCACCTTTGGAATTTGTAGGTTGCTCCAGTTTAACTTGTCCCTTAAGGATATAACCCCTGAATTCCTGCAGCATTCATAGGCCTCTTTTAAGGGAATAGAAGTGGGATCATCTTCCAAGTCAGGTGCAATGTCCCCTAAAAGCTCCTCAGCAATCCCATGTATTCTACAAATTCTTTTTCTAACGGGTGAGTCAATAACTTTTTCCTGACATTTTTTTTGTGCTGTATTTGTGCCTCATGAATCTTGCCCACAAACTGTCACTGAATCTGAAGTTCCACCATAACTTGATTGAGTATGCTTGTTGAAGATCCTTAAGATCTTTAATTCCAAGTCCTCCTTCTGTTGTAGGGGTGCATAAATCCTTCCAATTTTTCTAGTGATATCTTGGCTTGTTGTTATCAACTCCCCATAGGTAATTGCTCATCATGGAGTGTAGAGTGTTGATAACAGACTTAGGAAGAATGTGCACAGCAATCAGATTTAATTAAGCAGACTCTTCAGCCTTGCATCCACCCATCTTTTTATCCTCGCTGCCCTCCATGATTGTTTCCATATTCATCATCCATGTTACTTACGTGTAGCAAGTAAAGTAAATTAGGCACTTAGTTTGACATTGAGTGAGAAGTATCTAACACTCGACTATACATTTAAGTGAACTCACTAGTTACGATCATCATATGATATCATGCACATAATATCAAGCAATAGTAATATATCACACCAACGGTTATAAAGTACTGAATATTAAGATAACCAATTCCTACTTTGTCTCTTCATAACCTAATTTAGGCCAGAGTTATTTTATTAACAACATAGACATAGATACAATTCAGAATCACAACTTTCCCCTTTGGTAGAGAAGAGCATAAAGACTGGACAAAAAATATTGACTAGGACCGAATAGGATTTGTTAATTTATTTGGGGTTGGCCCAAACACATTAATAATGATTGACACCCAACCCCACAGCCCATTTACTCAAGCTCGTCCTATAATCCTTAACCTAATTAAGCTTGCCTTGATTATCACCCCAATCTCTACTATATATGGGGATGGGGTATGCTTGTGTTCAACCGTGCAAAAAGAAGAGAGGCCTTTGTGAGTTCTCCTCTATGTGAGTTATCTTCCTCTGTGAGTTCATCTTGTTCTTATCTGTTTCTTTGTGAGTGGAGTGTGGCGAGGTTGGGTTGGGGTGCTGCTCCTTTTGGTATCCTAGTAGTGGACAACTACGAACCGATTTTATGGGCCGGGTGACAGTGGTATCGGAGCCTGGCTATTATATTGCATTTTTTCCCGTCAATTCCTTAGAGGGATAAGGTTTCTATGGTGTTAGGAGCATTGAGTACATGAGTACCTTTTGTTAGAAAGTACTTCGGTACTTTACTTTGGTACCATTGAGTATTTCTTATTTGTTGTTTTTTTCTCCCGATCTATCCCTTAGTGGGGTAATCCTTGTGTGGTCCTCATTCAACACAAGTGGTGTCAACTTTGGTATTTGCTTTCTTTTTCTTTGTTTTTTGGTGAACTCAATCAATCAAAAAAACATAGAGGAGGGGGAGTCCAGTGGGTTTGTGTTCGAAGCACAAAAGAGAGAAGAAATTCAGTTGATTTTTTTGTCATTCTGTTCTCGCCCTTGCAATCATCGACAACACCATGCAACGGAAGAGAGCAGGTGACCGACAAGAGAGTTTCACGAGGCAGACTCTTTGATGATCTTCGGAGAGCGTAAAACCACAGCATCGGGCAGAGGTAAAGCTATTCCAGAGGCTGCTCAAGCTCATCTTTATTCTTCCTTCGTGGAGTAGGTAAGATGAATCTAGGCATTAGATTCGCCCAGGTACACAACTCTTTATCCCTTGCTCTCGTAGCAATTTTTTAGGGTTGTTTAATTCCGTTGCATTATTATTTATAGTTTGTGCTCGTGTGAAAGAGCAACGGGATTGAGTAAGCAATTTTGCTAACAAAATAATCTCAATTTGTTCATGCGATTGCTTCACACACGTGAGCCAAATTTGGATAATTTAGGCTAAATTCTACGTGCCTTTGTGTTGCTGATTTTTTCAGTTTTTTATTTTCTTTTGTGAGTTTTTCCTGCTTTGTGGTGATTTTTGGATTGTTTTTCTCTTGTGTGGATATTTCTACTATGAATCAGTATGCTTTGACTCCTTTCAATGGAAAAACTGATTTTAGCATTTGGAAACAAAAATTGAATTGTATTCTTGTTCGTCAAAAAGTTGTTGTTCGTTAAAAAGTTCATCAAACACACATTTATATGATCGAGAATAGCCGTTAAATTCTCACGGTGTAACGGTTAAGGATAACCGTATAAATCCTTGGGTAGAGTTTCAAGGATAGCCTTTGAAATCCTTGGGGGAACGGTAGAAGATAGCTGTTAAAGCTTTGTTGTAAACGGTTCGAGATAGCTGTCGTGAAATCTCAGAGTGAATCCTATTGGCAAGGGTTGTTTGCCAAACTAGTGCGATGCTTTGACGGAGTTCAAGAGACCAGGACTTAGTGGATTCGGAAATCCTTGAGGAGGAGCATCGAGAGACTGGAGTAGGGAGTTCCCGAACCAGCATAAAATCGATATGCATTTTATTTACGATTTTATTTTTGCGTTTTATATATTGCTTCCGCATTTGCCAACACTTTTTTATTAAACTTCGAAAAGATTTTGAAAGCCTTATTCACCCCCCCCCCTCTAAGACGTGGGCACAACGACTAAAACCGACTAACAGTTTCAACCAATTTTCCCAAATCACATGTGATTCTTTTTTTTTTTGCCTACGCGCCTTTCAGTTGTGGTAGCACATTAATGGGCAACCCTGCACTAAATTGTTGTTTTGATTTGGTCCACAAGGTATGAATGGCCCATATGTTAGTGTTGAATTGCCTTGCGACATTTTGAATAGTCCCTCTCTAAAGTTCACCTTGGTTAGCTTTATCCATTAGTAAATCTACAATGCATTACCTTTCATCATCAGGTAATCTATGCCGCTATTACCTCCTACTCTTGCTCTTCATTTTCATGTACATGTCGTCAATGTGCCTTGTATGTACACCCATTAAAGGCGTTGCATCCCGTGGAACTCCATCTCGCAAAACCCCAGTATCGCTAAATGAAGCTGCAGCGAGGAGGGAAAGTGTAGTAGATTCGTCTACATCAAATGAAACGACAAGAACTTCATTGAGATCGAAAGGGATGGTAGCAGGGACATTGAGGTCAAATGGATGAAAGGTGGCTGAAGAAGAAGAAGAGGAAGAATGTGAAGATATATTCTCCATTTTTGGCTTCAATAAATGAGTGCATTAAATACATTCATTTATAGCCTTATGACAGTACTTTGTGAAGAAATTAGGAGGGAAAACAAAAATTTACGGAGTATTTTGAGTTTCCCTCTCAAAAAGTGAAATTTTTTAATGTGTGGACTATATTAAATTCCGGAGTGCCCACTATGCATTACCGAGTATGTCATGTGGAGTGCATTTAAAAACTGATGTGACTATTATACTTTGAGCTAATAAAGTAACTTTTCCATTAGATTAAAAGGGACAAATGGGTATAGTTTTGGAATAAATTGGCTATTTTTGACCTTACCTTAAATTGTCTGAAGTCAAAGTGTTGTTTAGATTTAGGGACGGAGGAGTACTTTTCTTACCACGGGTGGGGGTATACATTCACCAATTCGCTAATTTACTACAATATTTTTTTATAATTAAATTAAATCAATAATGTAAATTAATTTTAAAATATTTTTAAAAAAATTTAACTCCAACCAAAAATATAAATAAATTTAAAATGTGTATTAAAATCCTATCTATTATAAATTAATAGTTTGGGTTTGAATCTTCTTAGAGTTTAATAAACTACCATATTGTACCATTATAGAAGCCGGAGTATTACCCATGTATGCCAAATGCCACATAAACTAAATTTGGTACCAAATTATGTTTACTTTAGTCATACCGTCCAACCTTATTATTACTCCCTCCATTCTAAAAAAAAGTTTCAACTTTGACCAAGTGAAAAAAATAAAGAAGTGTTAAAATGTAGTTGACTTTTAATTTTACGCTTGATGTAAGTTAACGCTCCAAAATCCAGCCTATCAGAATTTATTAATTAATAATAGTTTATTAATCTTTGAGATGGACTCTGATGGGTGTATTCCACCCATGACCGGTCATGAGAGAAGCCCAAATAGTTGACCGGTCTTTCTTCTGACCGCTCTTGAACCCGAAGGACCCAATCGTGGTTATCATCTTCTTTCCTTCAGGCTCCCGGTATAAAAGCCTGAAGGACTCCATAGTGGTCTCCGGGGTGGCCGTCATCACCCGGGCTGCTTCAGCCTTGTTTTCTCCCACCAATGTGGCTGCACGACCGGGAAAACTCTCCTCCTTTAGCGCCATCTCCTTCTTGGCCTCAGAAACTTCATCCATGAGCCGGCCGTTCTCCTTCTTCAGCTGGGATATCTCCACCTTCATTGTCCCGGCCATACCAGACAGACGGATCAGCTCGTCTGCCTGGCTCTTCAGAATAAGGGACATCTCCTCCTTCTCTTTCTTTAGCCGGGCAAGTTCTGAAGGAGAGCCCATCCCCAGATGTTCAACTGCATGGGGCCCAATTTCCCTGCCTGCACAAATAAAAGACCCGGTTAAAATTCTCATTGAGGAAGAAAGTCGATTTCCACCGGGATAGAAGCGAGGCTTACCTCTTTCAACCTCAGGCCCAAGTTGATGAAGGCCTCCTCAATGGTTTGGGAGACTGGGTTTGAATCCCCCCTCTGCCTCTTCTTGCTGAAAGAGGGATGGCTGGTGGCCACCTTCTTGATCCGGCGACCGGCCTTTTCTTTGCCCTTCCCCTTGGACCGGTCATCTTCGGGTTCTTCCTCATCGTGGATTTCCACGGTCTCTGGTTGGACCGTGAAAGTTGTGGCGGCACCGGCCTGAGAATCACCGGCCTCCCCTTCTGGCTTGTCTTCGGGCATGGCAAACTCCTCGAACTCCATGTCTACAAAAAATCAGCGAAAAAGCGCTAAGTATGGGAAAAGGTACCGGTTAAACAAAAGACACGAGATAGGCGAGAAATACCTGGGTGGGAGTTGCCCTCAGCCTCCGCAATGTTGCCCGGGGAGGGTACCCCGCGCCCCGCTGCGTCATGGGCCTGGGAGGTACCCTCACCACCCGGTTCGACCCTCCAGACCCAACTTCCGTAATTATACTTCCTCCCGGTGAACGGATCACCACGAAGAAGGATCTCCACACTAGCCTCCAAGTCAGGGGAGGAGGCCGGTGCAGCATACTCATGGTTGAGGAGGTGGTCGTTCCATTTTAGACCAGCCAAAGGGGTGACAAATGGAGGAAACTCGATAAAAACAAACTTTTCTTTCCATCCCCGGTTGCTTTGGGGGACGTCAGAAATAAATTTCCTACCGGTTCGACCTTTGAAGTACACAAAGCCTTCACACCCGGTTCCCCCCGGCGAGACTTCGAAACAAAAAAGGAAAAGACGCAAGGAAGGATCGATTTTGTTGGGGAGCAGATATTTACAAAAGAATGCAGATAGCGATGCGCGTTAGGAGTTATCTGGCCGGGCAGAATCCTAAACGCATGGCATACTTCGGTAAGGAGGGGGCAAAGGGGAAAGACGATGCCCCCGTCTAGAGAAACGACATGGAACCCTATCCTATTCTCTCGGTGGGGTTCAACGATGTTAGGCCAGTCATGTTCTTATATGAGAGTGTACCCATCCGGGAGTCTTCTACGGACTTTATTTAAAGCAATTTTGGATACACGGGAAGAAATATCAAGAATGTAATTGGTGGGGAGTGGAAAGTAACCGGCGGCTCGGAGCCGCTCTTCCCACTCTTCCCAGGATTCATTGTCGGGGTCATAGGGAGTCGGCTCATTGTCAACCGGTTCATCCCTCTCCGCGGAAACCTGACCGGGCATCGAATTGAGAGCCCGCGGCTCAGGGACAGAAGAATTGGGGATCTGACCGGGTTTTGAGCCAGGAGAAGAAGACCCGGTCGAGCGGTAAGTCAACAAATAACCGAGTTAGACTCGGGTCGTTCTCTCCAGGAGTGACGAAGGGAATAGTTAGTTTTATTATTTATTACAGGTAAATTTATAGTCTAAGAAACGTGAAATAATAAGAAATAAAGCGTCTAAAATAAATGATAAAATAACTTTAGGAGTTAAGATCGGAACGCGGACATAACACACAATCAATAATTTAGAAACAAGTACGAATCGAACAGGTATATGGGCTAAGATAATAATTTTGGATTAAATTAACTTCTTAATTAATTTGATTTTATATCATTAACTTATCCATTTTTCAGGCCTCATTAATGTGTCTAAATATGGTTGGCTAGATTATTTTTCTTAACTCTTAAACAAGCTAGATAAATAATCTCCAAAGATTAATTAATAAATTGGCCTGATCTATTAATTAGTGAATCTCATTTTAGACAAATGAATCAAATTAATCAAGTTACTAACTTAATTTTAATTACTAATCATTAGCCCATACCCTTAATTCAATTCATACCTTAGTATAAATTTAGCCACTAAAAGCCATAAGTACACAATTTAAACTAAGCAATAAAAGATAATTTTATTAATAAAGGAAGAGTGTACAAGAAAGCTTACAGGTCTTGAAGAACAGAATACAAATCACACAAATCTTCAAATCAACACTCTAAAATGTTTAAGAAGAACTCTCAAACTCAATAAGGGTGAAAAGTAGAATTTTTGGGTTAAGTGCTTCAAAGACTTGAAAATTAACTTGGAATGATGAAATTTAACCCACTCAAATTTAGTACAATATTTAGAAGTAAAAAGTGAAGATTTTTGCCCCAAAAAGGGGAAGAACCGATTGGAGAAGCTTGGGAAAAGGGGAGGTTGTCGCTGCCATTTATAGGGGGGAGAGGATCGACCGGCGGACAAACCAGCGGCCGCCGGCCAGCCCGCCGCCGCCGCTGAGGAACTCTCCAGATCTTGCCGGACTACTGGTCGCCGTCGACAGGCGGGCAGGTAGCTGCAGCCTGCCAGCCCGCCGGCGCTCCCTCTTGCCGCTGCTGATTCCGTTGTCCGCCGCCGCCAACCTGACTGGCGGCCAGGTAGGCTGCCGCCGGCCAGGCCGCCTACTGTGCCGCCCTGGTCCTTCGATGCAATCTTGCTTAAAATCTCGTTCTAAACACTTTTTCCTTCTGCACCGACTTCTAATTCCGCACCGATTGTGAGATAGAATTGTTTTTCTATTAAAATTTACTCTTTTTATTCCATTCTTGGCCCAATTTTACATATTACTTCAAAAGTATTCTGTTTATAATCAATTTATCAAAACATATGTTTTTGATAAAAAAGAATAAATAATTTATTGTTTTGATAATAAAAATGGTACAAGAACAAATTAAATATGAGTAAAAAGATAAGTACAAAACAGACTTATCAATCTCCTCACACTTAAACGTTGCTTGTCCTCAAGCAACTCATCATCTACCAACACAAGAATGAAGAAGATTGTTTGATTATATTCGAAGATCCTACTTCCTTGCAATAATCAGTTAATTTCATTAGCATTAATTACTTCATCTTTTTCTTTATATTCCAACAACTAAATATCTCATCACTCATTTCAAAAATTTAACAATGAACTTATTTAAAAGTTTGCGTGAGTAAGTTTTTCTTCCGAGATTCCCTAAGGTCAGTAATTAGTAACGATTCGTAGTCTCTTGGTCCACTTATCTCAATTAATTAACTTTTTTTTTTGTTTTTTTTGTGAGTTATCCCATAATGCCCTTTTTATTGCTTATGAATTAGTTTTTTTTCTTTTAATAATAGAAGGGTAGAGCTCCAAAGGAGATATGATACTCAATGCAGCACATAAGCGCAAACAATTGGAACAATTGTTTGGGTTGTGGGTTTATCCCATTACTTATGCATACTTGCTCCCTCGCCTTATGCGATTCACGGGAGAAGCAGAGCTCCTTTCGGAGATAGGATTCCCAATTCGTCACTGAAGCGCAACCCTCACAATTATCTTTGTTTATTTATTAAAAAGAAAGTGACCAAAAGACTTATAATCGTTATGTAATTAACAACCTTAAGTTACTCAACTAAAACTCAACTCATGCACAATTTTAAATAAAAGTTCATTGTTAAATTTAGAAATGAGTAAATGATTATTTAATTTATTAAAGAATAAAAGAAAAATGTAAAGTAATTGAATACTAAATTCATTAATTGATTATTGATCAAGAAAATCATTTTCTAGAATATAATCATACCTGATATTCTACCTCCTCACACTTAAGCTGGACCTCGCCCTCGAGGTCCAAATGCGGGATCCAAGTAGAAAAATCAAAGTATGTCAATCTTCCTCACACTTAGTGTGAAGCATATGATGAGAGGCAAGATTTTAATGATCATAAAAAGTTAAAAATTTGGCCAAGATTAGAAATAAAAAGCTATTTTTAATAGAAAATTATTTTATGCATTAAAACACTTTTTGAGTGCGAAAACTGGCAAGGCTCATTGTGATGGCTTCCATTCGTTTTCCCTGCAAAAGAAAAGAAAACAACAAAACAAAGGAAAAACAACAACAAGTGCACAGTGTGTGAAAGTGTGAACAAGAATTATTATTATTATTATTATTATTATTATTATTATTATTATTATCATCATCATTATTATTATTATTATTATTATTATTATTATTATTATTATTATTATTATTATTATTATTATTATTATTATGACGGGTTGCCTCCCGTTAAGCGCTAATTTAACGTCATTAGCTTGACGCCATTATTCCTAAACTTGGTAAAACAAACATATCTAACGAAGCACTCTCCTCGAGAGTCTCTAACTTTTTCCGAATAACCGCCGTAAGGTGGCGCAGACCAAAATATTTGTGAAGCCAAGGAATAGTGAAAATCCTATAAAAAGAACTGATCACCCCCAAGCATAAAAGATATTCTGATAAAGTTAAAGGCTTGGGGATGCTCGACTTCATGAAAAGTGGTTCAAAGAGACCCTCTTTTTGTGGAAAAGTCTTCGGTGACTCAAGGTCTCTTTGAATGAGTTTTTTGTAAGGGACTCTCTTCAAGATATACATTCTGGTCAAATTCAATAGAGCCCCCTAAATGATTAATGCCCTCGGACTTTGTAAAAATTCTACCTTAAGTTCACTTTTATGTTCTCCATTTCCCACGTTGAGAGACGAACAAACAGGTCCTTGATCGTCTCTTTTCTCTTCTACACCTAATGGAGAAACATTAAAGTTTTCCTCAGGCATTACTTCCTCCAACCCATTATTGTGATTTTCATTAATTACTCGAACAAGAATACCCTTATCAAGCAAGTTTTTCAATGTTTCTTGATATTCATCTTCAAAATTAGCCCAAATATTTTCTTGTTCGAGATAATATTTATTTTCATCAAATTCCTCATCTTGAGATGGTTGGCCTAAAGAAGGTGTTCCTTCTTGCGCTATGTTTGATTCAACAAATTTATCCATCTCAATTTCCTCATCCTCAAATTCATTAGCTAACCATTCATTTTGATGAATTTTATTAGGTTCATTAGGTTTGAATTCTAATAATTCATAGAGATTTCCAATTTCCTTAAGAATTTCTTCTTTTTCGTTATTGAAAATCTCAAGATTAGAATCAGAATATAGAGAAGAATAAGGAAAAGTATAACAAAGATCACCTTCTTCATTTACTAAACCCTTCTTCTTAAGAAATTCATCAAAATCAAGGTTAGTATATCTTTTTAATTCTATTTGCCCAATTAAATTTCTTATAATGCGATCCATGTCCGTTTTTATTGATTTTAATTCATTACTAATCGCATCAAAATTATTAATAGGGCAAAATGAGAAATAAGGAGAGGAATAATTCTCTTGATAATCAAAGTTATTGTAATTCTCCTCCTGCTCATAATTATTTTCATCGAAGAATCTAGAGGGATTATTACAATAATTTTGATTACCATAAAAATCACAATAATTATTTTGATAATTTGGTAAATGATCAAAATTATTAAAATTTCTCCCATGATCTTAATCATCAAAATAATTATTATTCATAAGAGAATTGTAATACCAATTGTTTTCAAAATCTTGATCATTACCAAAATTATCTTGTGAACAAGAAAAATTACCATTATCATAATTATTCCACCTATTACCATTAAATTGATAATCATTTTCAATCATAGGTGGATTTTCATAAAAACTATTTTCATAATGGTAATTTTCGTTATAATCATTAAAAAAATTATTTTCACAATATGGGTATGGCGTGTAATCATTAGAATGAGAATTATAAAAATTATTAGAACGACTCATAAAAATGTAAATAAGGAAAAAAACAAATAAATCGAGTAAACTAAAAATTTTCCTATGAAAATAGAAAAACTAACTAAACCGTGCCACTCCCCGGCAACGGCGCCATTGACGAAGCTAAATATAGCGGTAAGTCAACAAATAACCGAGTTAGACTCGGGTCGTTCTCTCCAGGAGTGACGAAGAGAATAGTTAGTTTTATTATTTATCACAGGTAAATTTATAGTCTAAGAAACGTGAAATAATAAGAAATAAAGCGTCTAAAATAAATGATAAAATAACTTGAGGAGTTAAGATCGGAACGCGGACATAACACACAATCAATAATTTAGAAACAAGTACGAATCGAACAGGTATATGGGCTAAGATAATAATTTTGGATTAAATTAACTTCTTAATTAATTTGATTTTATATCATTATCTTATCCATTTTTCAGGCCTCATTAATGTGTCTAAATATGGTTGGCTAGATTATTTTTCTTAACTCTTAGACAAGCTAGATAAATAATCTCCAAAGATTAATTAATAAATTGGCCAGATCTATTAATTAGTGAATCTCATTTTAGACAAATGAATCAAATTAATCAAGTTACTAACTTAATTTTAATTACTAATCATTAGCCCATACCCTTAATTCAATTCATACCTTAGTATAAATTTAGCCACTAAAAGCCATAAGTACACAATTTAAACTAAGCAATAAAAGATAATTTTATTAATAAAGGAAGAGTGTACAAGAAAGCTTACAGGTCTTGAAGAACAGAATACAAATCACACAAATCTTCAAATCAACACTCTAAAATGTTTAAGAAGAACTCTCAAACTCAATAAGGGTGAAAAGTGGAATTTTTGGGTTAAGTGCTTCAAAGACTTAAAAATTAACTTGGAATGATGAAATTTAACCCACTCAAATTTAGTACAATATTTAGAAGTAAAAAGTGAAGATTTTTGCCCCAAAAAGGGGAAGAACCGATTGGAGAAGCTTGGGAAAAGGGGAGGACGTCGCTGCCATTTATAGGGGGGAGAGGATCGACCGGCGGACAAACCAGCGGCCGCCGGCCAGCCCGCAGCCGCCGCTGAGGAACTCTCTAGATCTCGCCGGACTACTGGTCGCCGTCGACAGGCGGGCAGGTAGGCTGCAGCCTGCCAGCCCGCCGGCGCTCCCTCTTGCCGCTGCTGATTCCGTTGTCCGCCGCCGCCAACCTGACTGGCGGCCAGGTAGGCTGCTGCCGGCCAGGCCGCCTACTGTGCCGCCCTAGTCCGTCGATGCTATCCTGCTTAAAATCTCGTTCTGAACACTTTTTCCTTCTGCACCGACTTCTAATTCCGCACTGATTGTGAGATAGAATTGTTTTTCTATTAAAATTTACTTTTTTTATTTTATTCTTGGCCCAATTTTACATATTACTTCAAAAGTATTCTGTTTATAATCAATTTATCAAAACATATGTTTTTGATAAAAAAAGAATAAATAATTTATTGTTTTGATAATAGAAATGGTACAAGAACAAATTAAATATGAGTAAAAAGATAAGTACAAAACGGACTTATCAAGTTGGAATCCTCAGAGGAGCTTTCCTTTGAGGGTGAAACCCTAAGGCTATCTAAGGAAGACATAACCGGGAAGAATTTAAAAAAAGGGAAGGAAGACTTACTTGACTCGGAGGGCTAGAGAGCGAGAGGAAGGAACTTGATCGGTGAAAGCTCTGAAGACTTGAATTCCGAAAAGTGAACGAGTGAGAGGGGTGGAGGCCTTTACATAGGAGGAGGGAAGGTGGATCAGGCGACGTGGCTCCTTCAGGTTGCGCCGCGTCGGGCGGCGCAATGATGATGCTTTGGCAGGCGAAACGACAGGTCTGCAGCCGACTGTTGCAACGGTTGATGCACAACACGTGGCAAAATTCAAAATTTAAAATTCAAATTTTGAAATTTTCAGGAGGGAAAAGCCAAAAATTCAAATTTGAAGTCCTATTTCAGATTTTTTTTACTTCCCGCTCATGACAAATTGCATGACCGAGAAGTGGATGGCTTATTGATGGGTGTATTCCACCCATGACCGGTCATGAGAGAAGCCCAAATAGTTGACCGGTCAATCCGAAAGTACAAGAAAAAGAGACTTTAATCGTCAGCCGGAGGACACCCAATCGGTCAAAAGGTGACCGGTATACTTCGGAAAAGTATACCTGTCAAACTACTTCATCACCACATTCGTTCCTTAAATGCGATAAACTCGTCCCTAGGAAACTACCCGGTGTATTTTCTAGGGTCAGGAAGCGCCGGCGGAAGGGTATCTAAAATGGTTTGGATTGTAGCGACCCATATCGTTCGGGGATCAAGGGAGATGTTGGAGGAATTTGTCCAAGCCAGTACACGACAAGGGAAGTAATCTTCCTCGCTAGGTGACAAAGCAGCAAAAGGACGAATGCCATCACCTCCTACCATCCGAGAACGTGCCTCCACGTGGGCGCACGACTTCCTGTTCTCCCAAACCTAGTATAAATACTGCTGTAACTCTCAGAAGTGGGGATCCGAATTCATTCTCTCTAAACTCCCCTGTAAAAGCACCCGTGCATTCTCTCATATTAATATCAATTAGGCTACAGGTGTTTCCACCTACAGTCCTACCGGTCATTTGAGTGTTTTTACCTTTTTACTTTACCAAATCAAGTGAACCGTTCTAGACCCGGTCTAGTACATTTTACCCGGTCAAGTAATTTACACCATCAGACTCGGTGGAAATTATGAAATATTTTTGGTTTGATAATAAGGTTTATACCGTTGTGTAAGATTTGACAGAGCAAACCCAACGGTGCAATCA
This sequence comes from Cuscuta campestris, assembly GCA_900332095.2. NCBI lineage: Eukaryota > Viridiplantae > Streptophyta > Magnoliopsida > Solanales > Convolvulaceae > Cuscuta > Cuscuta campestris. Next base: position 962,822 of record OOIL02006718.1, on the reverse strand, counting down.
GATTTGGATTTTGAGCCCGTGGGCCCGGAAAGTACATTTAGGCCAGGTACGTTAAGTTAATACGGAGGCCAGAACCCTAAAAATATAAATAACACCCTACATGCCTAAACCCCTTGCCACGCCACCCATATTACGTAACATACTCCCTGGTCCCTCTCATCTCTTTCGACCAGAAACAGAGCTGAAGAACGAAACAGCACCGGGAGAAAGAGGAAGAAGAAAAGGTAAAAGTAAAAATTGTAAGAAAAGTTAAGATGCGATATGATGGGATTAACCCGATCAGATGGCAGACCAAGAACGTAATATCAATCAGGAAGATATAATCACTCGGTAATATTCTTTTCTTGAGTATTCAATTCCCCCTTACAATGACGGGTTCTCCCCCTTTTATAGCATTTCTAATATTGTAATTAAAATTATACAAAATGGAAAGGATTATGGAGATCATGGGGTTGTGGTTCCCCCTTTTCCAGTCTCGTTCTCTTCCCATTTCGTCCACAACTTGATGATGTGGGCCACGTGTCCCATTCTTCCCTTGGACTGGGCCACCCTTGACTTATCCCATGACTGGGCCGTCTTTCTCTACTTGCCATATGCGCAATGACGGGCTTGGCCCGTCATCTCCGTCTGACCTACCTTTTGGGCTATTATGGGCCTTTATTTGGGTCTGGAGTCGGGCCTACCGGATCCGATATCCATCACAAGCCCCCTAGTTTTCTGGCGACGTGTCGCTAGAAAACTAATGATGAGCCGCCTTCGGTTTTCGCGTCGGATCAGAAACGTCGCACTCGAGTGCCTCGGGTCCATCCTTTCAACGGATATAACCCCTTCTGGACCCGTCTTCTTCCTCTCGCTACTGAATCTTAACCCGACCCGAATTCCGACCGCAATTTCCCCAAATCTTTGCTTCTTTTCCCAAAATGGCTCCTACAGATCCCGAAACCTGGACCCATGGACCCTCCATCATCAAGGAGAATGAACTTCGAGAGGTGGCCGTGTAATACCCCGTATTAAGATGGGAATGGGAAGAGCTCAAAAGGATTGATAGTACTACTCATACCAACAAGGTGCATCTTCTTTTTGAGAGCTCATCACCTAGAAACTCCAAAGTTAAGCGTGCTTGACCTGGAGCAATTCTAGGATGGGTGACTCCCTGGGAACTTTCCTTGGGCGCGCACGAGTGAGGACAAAGTGCGCGGGAAAGACGTGTGTTGGTTTGTGGGGCCAGTCTACAATCCTATGAGCGGACACTTACGGCCAGGGTGGGGGTCGGGGTGTTACAGGCCGCGCTCCTGGGCAAGGGCTTCCGGGTCCACCATCCCGATGTTGTGGGGGGATTAGTCTATCCCACAATCCAAATCCCCAGAAGTACATGGTCAGGCAATATCATTCTGTGGAAAATGGGTTTAGGTTGCCCCTCCATGGTCTGCTTCGCGATCTCTGCCTCCATTTCGGATTTGCTCCGGGTCAATTGACTGCCAACGCGCACAAGTATGTCGCGTCTTTCATCTTGCGGTGCTGCGCCCTGGACAGAATCCCAACATTGGATGAATTCCTTCTCCTCTTCAGTATCGGTGGTTTCCCCTTCTACAGCCTATATCCCCACAACCATTTCCCAATTTTTGAAAAGGTTGAGTTCAAGCATGAAAAATGGTCACTGAGATACTTCGTTATTGAGTTCCCGGCTCACAGCCCCCTCGACCTACCGGGTGTTGTCCTCCGCCGTTCCATTTCCCGGACGAAATTTGCTGCAGCAGAATTAGCGGAGGGAGTGTAAAACGCCTTGAGAAAAAAAGAAGGTTTAATTTCACACCACTCCCTTCAAGACACCCAACTGTACAAGAAGGCGGGTTTTTACTACCCCCTGGGTCCTGTCCCGTTTCCATTTGAAGGCATGCCTTCTCCCGAGAAATCGAAGGCTCCTTCTGCTGCAGAGTCAAACCCGGCCACGAGCTCTCCCGGGAATCAACCCCAAGGTAACTCCATTGCCTTGGTTATCCGCAAGCCGACTGCCGCCTTGGAGGCCATTCCCATCTCAGCCATTCTTGGGCTTAGGAGGCCAATTCCGTCCCAGAAGCGGCCACGGGAAGGAGTCACTGATGATGACTTCCTTCCCAAGAAAAACAAGGGTGATGATACTTCTGTTTCACCCAGCCCCCTGCCTATCTCTTCTGATACCCAGTACGCCATCCTGCTGCCACATCCGGGGGTTTGGAGCTACCCCACCCGGATACCTGAGGCGTCTGGTTCCTCCCCCCATGCCGCAACTATTCCCCAGTGACAGAGGAGGAAGGGGTAAGTCGGCAAGAACCAGCGCCTTCCCCCACAGCAGAGAAGGAGGTTGAAGTGCAGACAGAAACGGAAATCCCCTCTTCAAAGGAGAATGAGGTCGGAGAGCAGAGGGATACGGAAGCTCCTCCAGAAGTGGAGAGAGAGTGAGAAACAATCGGAGCCGGAGGGACGGTGTCCTACAGCCACACTCCCAGCCCCCAATATCCCCATCCAGCGTAAGTTCACACCGCAATCTTACCCCGCTTTCACAGAGGGTTGGGCAGGCTTTTCCCGCGGTTTGAGATCCTTACAGGCTTCCCATTGGACTATCCAGGGGAATCTAGAGAAGATGAGGGAATCAGTGCATGGGCCCACAATTCCCCAAGCTCGCCCTGACTTGCTTGCCCTCAATGCACTGCACTTCATGGAGCAGGTACTTTTCCCTCTCAAGAATCTCTTTTATCTCCTTTTAGTTATCTCTTTCTTGACTTCCCTTCCTCCCCCCTTAGGCCCAACAATCACTCCTGACTTTGACTGAGGAGTACCTGGGTGGAGCATCAGGAAACTACCGGGCCGTGACGCTCCTAAAGGGGAAGGAGTTGGCTGCCAGGGCTCTACAACAGAAGGTTGACTCTCTGGAACAACAAGTTCAGGTCCTTCAGGAAGAGAATGCCCGGCTCAAGGCAGATGGCTCAACGGAGCTAGCAACCGAGAGATCCAAGGTCAAGTCCTTGCATGAGCAGATTGCCACTTACCAAAGGGGGACTCAGGATCTGGAAGCGCAGTTTGACAGACTCCAGGCACAAATTTCCATCTTGGAATCAAGGGCCTCGGCTTCAGAAGGCAAAGTGGGAAGTCTGGAAGCTGAATTGGTTGAAAAGGAGTCCCGGATCTCCGAGCTGGAGAATTCCCTTCGAGAGGCCAAGCATGAGGGTTCCCGTCTTAATTAACTCGCACTAAAACAAATGGAAGCGAGACGGCTCGCCCTCGAGAAGTTGAAGGAAGAGAGATAGACTGCAAGCAAGCTCCGGTCAAAGAAGGATGAACTGGAGAAGGCTATTGCTGCCCATCAAGAGGAGGTTGCAGGCCTGACTGTCCGTGCCGCAACCCTTTACGAAGAAGGGAAATTTGACATGCAGCACTGCATTTATAAGGCGGTCCGGAGTGGTCTTCCAGCTCACCGATCCCTGGATGATTTCATCTCCCACTACGGATTACCTCTCCCTCTTCCTCCCCCAGATTCTCGTGCTGACCCGGGGTCTTGACTTTATCTTTCTCTGTTGACTGTTGTATTTCGCTTTGTAACATTTAGATGGTTGTAACTTGATAACGCTTGATGTATTTCCGTCTTCACAAACTCCTTTTATTAAGCTAACTGTTCTCCTTTTGGGATTCTTGTTCCGCCCTAGGATTTAGCAGATTTTTTTTATCCGCCTAGGCTTTGGGCTTAACTGCATTCACAATGTACTGTTTTTCTTGTTTATCATTGCGCTAAGTGACTGGCCCACTTTAATTACGCCGGGCCCAGTTCACCCTAGCCCAATAATAAGATGATGCAACCCTAACTTTCCTCGGGAATCCGCAACCGCCTCCCAATCGGATAAGCGCTCTGACTCCGCGTCCTTTGCACTTCTCCTTTGGGATTACTCGCCTATTTAAGGGACTAGGCTGAACCCCTTCATCATCACAATCAAATTCTCAACATGGCTAATAATGCCAACAGAGTTGTCTTCATTGATCTTACTATTTCTGATGCTTCTTCTGATTCTTCTTCGTTGGCACTCCTTTCACTCGGGGCCCCAACGCCTGAGCTCTCTTCTGGCCTTCTCTTGCCTCTGAACAATCTGTGACTTCTCCCTTGCCCAGGGAAGAAAATCGCCCTCATCTCCCCCCACAGGTGTCAGGGGGTGCTCCTCCGAGTTCCAGCGTGCTTCTTAACGGTGCCAAGACGGAAGCCTCTTCTGGCCGTCCTGGCACGTCTCGTCCGCAGAAGAGACGCAATCCCCACTCAGGAGCTTCCCGGTTGGTCTCTGGTGCGAGGCCTTCCTCCCAGGGTTCCCCTTCCCCTCAGCAGTCATATGGACAGCCACCTGAGGAGTGGGGGGACTATGACATGGGGGGAAATAGGCTTCCATTTATACGCAGGGAAAAGGACGGAACCTTCCGGGACCCGCCTCCACCTTCCATATAAGCGGAAATAGGCCTTCAGTCCCTCCCTCGTGCCTCATCGTCCTCCTTGTTCGTCTTCATGGGAGTGTCTGCATGGTACCCACGGGGGAATGGCTTTCAATCCCAACCCGTTGGGGGACCCTTTCGCCCCTTTTGAATGTCATCAAGAGAGGACGGTGAGCTTTCTTCACATCCCCCCCCCCGCTCTGGGGTTCTTTTCTGGTTCAGGCAGGGAAGCAAGGGTCAGCGAATACACTCCTTCAAATTCCAGAAGTGTTGATCCGCCTTGCCTTCAGATTCTTCCAGTTAGTAAGATAGAAGTAGATCAGGGACAAAGTTCATTACTGTAACCCAAAAGAATGTAATCTTCTGTTTGAGTTATTTAATGAAAATCTTTATCTCCCGTCTTTTTTTTTGTTTCGTCGCTAGATCTGGGATAAGGCCCCTTACTGTAACCCAAAAGAATGTAATTTTCTGTTTGAGCTATTTAATGGAAAAACCTTTATCTCCTGTCATTTTGTTGCACGTGCCGTCATCTGCATGAAGTAGAAGCCTAAGTTTATTTAACTCCTTACCTTCCACGGATGACGTCTTTTCAAAAACGCAGATGGGCCCAATTAACTAGCCCATGCACTTAAGTGGCGAAACCCCTGGTCAAACATCGGGAATCTTCGACCGATTCATTCACCAATCGCTTCGTCCTTCACGCCTTTTAACCGCATTCACCATTTCCCAACTATCCCTTCCCCTTTCATTATAAATGGGAAAGGATGGTTAGCTGCTAGTTCATCCCTTTCTGACTTCTCCACCATGGCAAGTAAGTCTCGGAGAAAAGTTGTCATCGGCTTAACCCCTTCTGGGACATCTTCTTCTTCGGATGATGATTCCTCCGCCTCTCCGGCTCAGTCCAACGACATGGCTGGGTTGAGTCCCGGCGAGTTCTCAAGACTTCATCCAACAACTCGCCTCCCTGCACCATCTCCTCCTAGTCCACCCAGGCTTCCATCCGGAAGGGTAGACTGGGGCTCAATGACCCTCCAAGACTTCGCCTTGTATCAGAGGATGCGCAGGGCTAGACTTGGGCGTTCTCTGCCAATTGTTGAGGTAGAACCTTCATGTGAAAGCTGGACTGCTTCTCCAAACTTGCTGAAGTCTCCCAACGATGGTTCTTCATTGAGGGCTGCAGCTCCCCGTCCTGGGACATGGGAAGACTATGACATCTGGGAGGCGGCTGATTCCACAGCGTGTCCCTCGTCAAAGAGAAGGAGCCCATGGAAGGGACCCCCACCTCCTTCTTCTTGACTGCATGGACGCAACAGGCCCTCCTTCAGTGCCTAGGCCCCTGCAAATCAAATTTCTTTTCCTCGTTTTATATCAAGAGGCATTCACTTGTTTGGTCCAGGAGTTTTCCCTGCGTTCCAAACTAAGGAATGTTCCTTAATCTCAGATTAGGGATTATCTTTGTAATTCAAAGATACAACCCCCGAATTAACAATCGATGAACTCCCTTATTTTCTTTTCTTTTTTATCTTACTAGGAACCTTTCTTGTGAACCAAAAATGTAAACTTTGGCCCATCAATGTGGTCCTTAATAGCTGTTTCTTTGCACCTTTTCTAATGCAAGTATGTAAATCATTCTCTGTATAAAATCTCATCTCCCGGGGTTTGGCCCTGCCAGGGGAACTTACCTCATCTGCCCCTTGCCTCCTTTCCTCCGGGTTAAGGCATACTCTTATCTACCTTAGATCAGTTGAGCTCCAACCCTCGAAGTTTGTTTGCTCGGTTGATCTCTGCTGGTGGAATACTAAGCTTCAGCCCTCGAAGTCTGCTTGCTGTTCTTCCTGAATTCCAGATTGTAATGGCCCTCAAAGTCCAATCCCAACC
>OOIL02006718.1:916747-956445 GCA_900332095.2 Cuscuta campestris | reverse complement strand
CCCCCCCCCCCCCCCTTTTTTGAAAGAAATCTATAGAACAATGAAATCGCAAAGGCACTTGGCTTGAAAGTAAAGAACAATTTACTGAAACAAACATCTTAAATTTAAAAATAGAGCATTTTTACAAAATGGTTTTTACTAATAAAATTTGACCAAGTGCTCTACATTCCATGTCCTATCAATTTCTTTCCCCTTGGGAGTCACCAACTTGTAGGTACCTGGGCGAACAACGGCCTTGATGATATAAGGTCCTTCATACTTCTTAGCCAGCTTCCCACCCTTAGTTGGTTGACTTTTCTCTCGTTTCCTCAGGACGTAATCCCCTACCTGGAACGCCCTTGGTTTCACCTTGCTATCAAAGTAAGATTTTACCTGGCGTCGATAATTCTCTGCCCGGATCCGTGCTTCATCCCTTCGTTCCTCTACAAAATTCAGCTCTACGGCCTGATTCTGCTCGTTCACCTCCGGGTCATATTCCATTTCTCTCTTGGTGGGGATTACTACCTCAGCGGGAGCCCGGGCTTCAAAACCATAAGCTAAGCCAAAAGGAGTGTCACCCGTAGCTCTCCTTGGAGTTGTCCTGTATGTCCATAGGATTCTGGGTAGTTCATCTACCCATTTGCTTCCTTCTGAAAGTAGCTTCTTCTTTATTCCGTCTGTGATTGTCCTGTTGACGTTCTCCACTTGTCCATTAGCCTGAGGGTAGGCAACAGACACCTTTGTATGCTGAATTCCCCAAGTTTTGAGGAAGTCTTGAAACTCTGCTTCCTCAAACTGGGTTCCATTGTCAGATATGATCTGCCTCGGGACCCCAAACCTGCAGAGTATATTTGTTCCGACGAAGTCGATCATTTGCCTTCCGGTAATCCCAGCAAGTGGCTCAGCTTCCACCCACTTGGTGAAATAGTCTATTGCCACCACAATCCATCTTGCCTGCCCAGCTCCTTTCGGCAGGGCTCCCACAATATCAATCCCCCATCTTGAGAAGGGAATCACAGAGCTGATGGGCGTGTAATTCGTGGCTGGCCTCCCGGGCATATTTTGGAACTGTTGGCAAGTCGGGCACTTGCGTACGTACTCTTCGCAATCCTTCTTCATCGTTGGCCAGAAATATCCCTGGATAATCGCCCTTCTGGAGACAGAGTATGGACCCTGATGTGCAGCACACACTCCTTTGTGTATCTCTTCCATTAGTGCTTTTGCCTCTGCTGCCCTGAGGCAACGGAGTAAAACACCGTTGTAAGATCGTTTATAGAGGACTCCATCCTGCACCTTCTAGGTAGGTTCCCTCATTCGCAGCAGACGTGCTTCTTGGGGATCCTCCGGGGCTTCACCGGCCTCAATATATTTGGTCAACCTGTCCAGCCATTCCGGGGGATCAACTGATACCCAAATCACCTCATTTCTGTTAAGACTCGGGGTTGCCAGCTCCTCGACGGTTGCTAATTTGCTTATGTATTCTGGTGACTCTGCGCTGAGCTTGGATAGAACATCAGCTTCCGCGTTCTGGGCCCGGGGTATGTGTTCAAGCTTAAACTCAAACTTCCCCAACATTTCTAATGACAAGTCTCGATACCTTTTCATCCTTTCTTCCTTTGCTTCAAACTCCCCAGTGATTTGTCCCACCACCAATCGGGAGTCGCTGTAAACCTGAACCCTGGCCACCCCCAACTTATTGAGAATCTTCAATCCGTTGATCAGGGCCTCATACTCAGCTTCATTGTTGGATACGCGAAATTGAAATCTGATAGCGTAATAAATCCGGAAATTTTCTGGAGTGGTCAAGACGATACCTGCTCTGCAAGATCGAGCTCCAGAAGATCCATCGATGCTCATTACCCACCAGTCATTTTCCACCCGGGTTTCAATTTGGGCTCTTGTCATCTCCCTGGCGGTGCACTCAACTTGAAAGTCGGCGAGTGCTTGCCCCTTGATCGATGGGCGCGGCCTGAACTCCACGTTATACTGACAGATGAAGACTGCCCACTTGGTCATCCGGGCAGATGCCGCCGGGCTTCGGGCAAGTGACGCCAAAGGCTCATTTGTGAGCACAACAATCCGGTGAGCCTGAAAGTACGGAGTTAATCTCTTCGCTGTCCAGAAGACCGCTAACATGGCCTTCTCTAGACGGGAATACCTTAGCTCCGCATCTCTCAGGGTCTTACTGACGTAATAGACCGGATGCTGGGCCCCATGCTCTTCCCTCACGATCACAGTACTTATGGCACAGTCCGCAATTGCCAAGTATAGGGTCAGAACATCTCCAGGTTCCGGCTTAGATAAAACCGGCGGACTTGCGAGATATCTCTTTAGTTCTTCAAATGCTTCTTGACATTCCTGTGTCCATTCGAAGGTCTCCCTCTTCTTGATCACCGCAAAGAATGGGTGCGCCTTCTCTGCCAGCTTTGAAAAGAAACGATTCAAAGCCGCCAATCTCCCTGTCAGCCGCTGAACTTCCTTTGCTGTCTTCGGGGGTTCCATCTCCATAATAGCCCTTACTTTCTCCGGGTTTGCCTCAATTCCTTTCTGGCTAACCATGTGCCCAAGGAATTTCCCACCCTGAACAGCAAAAGTACATTTCTTCGGGTTCAATCTCAGATTTACCTTCATCATGATTTCAAAGACCTCTTCAAGGTCCCAGACATGGTCTCGGGCCTCTTTGGATTTGACAATCATGTCATCAACATACGCTTCCATGGTCCGCCCTAAGACAGCATTGAACACCTGAGAAACCATCCGGGTATATGTCGCCCCGGAATTTCTCAGCCCAAAGGCCATTACCAAGTAACAGTACAGCCCTTCTGGGGTCATAAAACTTGTCTTTTCAGCATCAGCCGGATGCATCCGAATCTGATGGTAGCCACTGAAAGCGTCCATGAAGCTCATTAACTCTGATCCGGCAGTCTCATCCACCATCTGATCAATGTTGGGGAGAGGAAACGGATCCATGGGACATGCCTTGTTCAAATCGGTATAGTCGACGCACATCCTCCACGAAGGGGGCTTGGGCGCCAAAACTACATTTGCCAACCAATCCGGGTACTGCACCTCCCGGATATGCCCAATGCTCTGCAGGGTCGCTACCTCCTTTTTCACGAAATCTCTTCTTTCCTGCGACAAATGCCTCCGTTTCTGCTTCACTGGTTTAGCATCCCGCAGGACATTTAGGCGATGAACTGCAATCTTGTGATCCAGCCCTGGCATATTAGCTGGACTCCACGCAAAGACCCTCCTGAACCTTCTAAGGACTGAAATCACTCGTGATCTGAGTTCAGCCCCCAGGCCCTTGCCAATCCTAACCAACCTTCCCGACATGCCTGGCTCCAGTTCCACTTCTTCAATGTTGCCAACAACTTCTACTCTGGGACGTTTTTCCTCAGCCCTCAGGAGCTGCGTAGTCACCTTTCCCACTTGGGTATCGTACTTGACCGGCTGTTTAGTTGCCTTCAAATACCATGCCCGGGACACTCTCTGAGATCCCCTGGCAATTCCAACTTCGTGGGGGGTCGGGAATTTTATGCATAGATGACGAGGTGAGATGACACACTCCAAATCTTCCAACCCGGGTCTGCCCAGGATGATGTTTGTGCTGGAGATTATCCCCACCACAACAAACTCCATGTCCAACTTCCGGGTAGCCTTAGTATCCCCTATCTCAACCGGGAGGGTTATCACCCCCTCCGGTTCAATAGAGTCACCAGTGAACCCGGTCAGTGGAGTTTTGATGGGTGACAATTCATCCCTTGTCAAACCAAGAGCCTTGTACGTATCCATATACATGATATTAACGGAGCTTCCCGTATCCACAAGGGTTTTGTGGATCAGTAAGTTCATTATATCAATAGTAATCACTAGGGCATCCCTATGGGGGACCCCTGTCTCCGGAAGATCAGCATTAGAAAATACAATTGGCTCGGTTTTCAGCTTCTTACCTTCTGGGACCAGCACCTTGTTGACCATCGCCGCGTTTGCCCACTTCTTCCGGCTTGCGGCTGAGTCTCCGCCAGTATTCCCTCCAATGATGAAGTTACACCCATGGTGTCTCTTCTGGCGATGCGGTGCAGGTTCCGAATCCTCCTCTTCATCTTCAAGCCCAATGTGGCGTTTCTCCCGGGTCTCATCCTGGGCCACTTCTTTATCTCTGCGCTTTCCATTCGGAGCGTTCCCGGGATTTCCCGCATCTCCATCTTGCACGAACTTCTTCAGATGACCCCGGCGGATTAGCCTTGCCATCTCATTCTTCAGGGTATAGAAATCTTCCGTATTGTGATCATTCTTGCGATGGTAAGCACACCACTTTCCAGTATCCTCCACATTGCAGACCTTTTGAGAATAGGTTGGATAAGTCATGAGTCCCTGCTGTGCAGCGTGGGCCATGACCTCAGCCACCGGCAATGTGAAGACTGGATTGGCAGATTTGTGCTTCTCCGAGGTCCCGGGACTTGTGCCCTTTGGGCCATCCGGGAATCCTTGCTTCTTGTTTTTGAACGGCTTCTTATTTCCAGTCTTGTCTTCTTCTTTGGGAGTCTTCTCTTTCTTCTCCTCCTTTCTTTCTTCCAGGGTCACATACCTCCTCGCCCGGACCATTGCTTCTTCGAAGGTATCCGGGGGATGAGTAGTAAGATCGGTGTGAAGGAGTCCATCTTGTAATGCCGCTGTGAACATAGCCAACCTAGATTTATCGTCGGTTCCTTAAACCTCCCTGGACTCTTTCCTCCATCGGATAAGGAAATTTTTCAAGGATTCTCCATGCTTCTGTCGTACTGAAGCTAAGTGAGTGAAATGCTTCTTGGGGCGGCAGTTCCCGGCAAAATGCTCCAGGAACCGTAGTCCCAATTCATCCCATGTCTGGATTGATCCAGCAGGGATATGGTTGACCCAATCCGCGACCTTGCTATCAACTGTCTGCAAGAAGCACCGGCACATGAGTGCGTCACTGGCGTCTACAGCAATCATCACTTGGACATAGCCGTTTATGTGTTCCTGGGGATCCGACTCCCCATCATAATGCTTAACGAACGGCATTTTGAACCCCTACGGATATGGTTCCGCAAAGATCTCCGGGGCTAAGGGAGTATTCGTCCGGGTAGTGAATACTCGTCCCTTGTTTATCTTCCTCTGCATCTCCTGGATCTGCTGCCTCAGATCCTGGAACTCACCAGCTTCTGGCACCGGTGGCCCCAGACGCCGTGGCGCTGGGACCCTGGCTTGGCTTTGAACTTCGTCCTTGATAAGTCCATTTTGTACGCACTTATCTTCTCTATATTTAATGTGTTATTGTCCAATTTTAGATCAAACAAATCAATTTCTCAATGGTTTTTATAAGTTTTTATTCATAATTGCAAAAGTGTACAAAAGTTATGTCTTGTTATAAAAAGAATAAAAATTGAGTCAAAAGTGGTACAAAAAGTGTAAAAGATTGTGCAAATGGAATGCAACAGAGCAAAGAGATTTATTCAGAATTTGAAGTCGGCACAGAAGGAAAAGTTGTTCAGAATAAAATTTTGAGCAAGGCTGTATTTTTAGAAAATATTTTCAGACCAGGTCAAAATCCGGCCAATCAGGTGCTGCCACGTGGCGCAACCTGGCTGGCCGGCCAACTGTGGCAACAGCAGCAAAAGAAAAGAAAGCAAGTGGCTGGCCGGCATCCCCATCAAAAGAAGTTAAAAGAAAAATGAGAAAGAAAGATTGAAGGTAGTGACGCAAGAAGAAACAAAAAAAGTATATATGCTCCGTACTTGTTTGATTTGCAAACGGAAGCCATCACGCGCACTAACACTTCAGGCGTGTGCCTGGACCTCAGGCCCACGCCTGTCAGAGGCCTGGACCGAAAATTTCTCCTATAAAAGGAGGGCTTCGCCCCTTCATTCTAATCAAGCTCCAATCCGGGTCTTTAAGGCCCGGAACTCCATTCTCCGCTCCGTTCTCAGTTAAATTTTAATATTTTAGTTTAGTTTTGTTCCGGTTGTCCCAAAGTGGCTCCAACTCTGCTCTCTGTTGTAAGTTTAAATACTTGCAATTTTAATAAAATGTTCGTTTCTTTTATGCACTGTTGATATCTAGTATGGGTTAAGGCCCAAATTAGGGTCATGGCTAAATTTGGGCATATACTCTGTATGTTTAGTTAATAGTTGGAATAATTGTTCTAGAATTATTTTTATTGTTAAATTAATTAATTATGTCGAGAGAAAAATTAATTAATTATTGGAAATTAGTTTTTGTCTTGTCTATGAGGATATAAAATTAATTAAGCCAAACTTTTTTAGAACACATTAATGTTGCCTTGAGAGAGGATAAGTTAATGAAATATTTGTGACAGAAATATTATTATTCCAATTATTGATTAAATATGTGACAACAGTAGTTAACTCAGATGATGCCTTGGCCCGAAGTCTAGTCCTATACCCGTACTATTTATTTTCTTTTTCTAAAAAAACACCTTGTACTTTAGTTTATTTCCAAATCAAATCGAGATGACTTTCAGACCTGTCCTAACCTTCGTCTAGTTAGAAAAATTAGCTAATTCCCTTCGTCCACTCCTCGAGAGACACGACACTCGGAGAAAACTAACCCTTCATTGGGAAGGTTGACTTACCGAAAAACTCAATCATCAGTCCTCCTCCAAATCCATCACTGACCGGACTGGGGCTTGGATCCCACCACGGCCGTTTCGCAGCCGGGGTTCGCGGTTAGAAGATGCCACCTGGCTAGCCTGGGGTCGTATCCAACCCTAGGGTGCCTTATCCGGATTCTTCCCCAGCCTCTCACTAACGTGAGCCTTCTGGCGAGATATCCTTTCAAAGACGGATCCCCGCGGGTTTTCGTTTCCATCGCCGACGATCCGGCTTGCATCCTTGGCCCGGTCCTCATTCACCTTACTATTCCGGGCCAACTCCTGCGCCCGGCGTATGGCAATGGCTCGTCTCTCCCTCTCAACCTCTTCCGGATCATGAAGCTCCTGGAGGATAGGAGAACTCGCGGTACGCAGTACCTGACGGGGTTGCCCGGCAGGGATGTCCCGGATACCGGATGGACCTGGAAGAGCCTTATCCAATCGTTCCATAATGTTGGCCATCATGTTGGCCACATTATTCAATGCCGTTTCCAACCCATTGACAGGAACGATCATACCCTGCCTAGGGTTGTCACTCCTTACCGTCGACTGGGCGGAAGCAGCAGTGTTACGTCTCGTCCTTCGTCCGGCCATAATCTCACAGCCTTATCTCACAGTTTTATCTCAATGAAAGCATCGATGATGGGATTAACCCGATCAGATGGCGGACCAAGAACGTAATATCAATCAGGAAGATATAATCACTCAGTAATATTCTTTTCTTGAGTATTCAATTCCCCCCTTACAATGACGGGTTCTCCCCCTTTTATAGCATTTCTAATATTGTAATTAAAATTATACAAAATGGAAAGGATTATGGAGATCATGGGGTTGTGATTCCCCCTTTTCCGGTCTCGTTCTCTTCCCATTTCGTCCACAACTTGATGATGTGGGCCACGTGTCCCATTCTTCCCTTGGACTGGGCCACCCTTGACTTATCCCATGACTGGGCCGTCTTTCTCTACTTGTCATATGCGCAATGACGGGCTTCGCCCGTCATCTCCGTCTGACCTACCTTTTGGGCTATTATGGGCCTTTATTTGGGCCTGGAGTCGGGCCTACCGGACCCGATATCCATCACGATAGATAGATTATTAAAGAAAAAATATGATGTGATAGATATAGTATCAAAAAATAAAAATAAAAATTGTGTTTTAATAAAAATAAAAGTGTTTTATTCAGAGTGGAAAAAATAAAAGAAAAAAGTATTTTAGCGAGCTTGACCATAAAACTCTTCTAGCCTGGTTCACAATTTTGCGAGTCCCTTTTAACTACAGATTGGGCTGGCTCCTCCTATCCGAAAAAAAGAATTAATTCCAGTCTTTTTCCCGGGCGGGTCAAGTATACCCATCTGGGATTGGGTCTACTTCTCATTCACTCAAAACAGTGGGCCCTTAGTGAGTGGGTGTATTTTTTTTGTTTTCTTTGATGATTGAATTCTCTCTTGGAAGAGATTACTAAACGCCTAAAGCATGATTGATTCATTGATTCCTTGCTCTAATTTTTGTCGGCACCCTTCCCTTCCCTACTCACTACCCTACGAATTATTCGGGCCGGATTCGCACTATTAAGCATATATCTCACTTTATAAATTTTGCATCTTTTTCATAGTATATTCAAAAGGATATTGCAATTAATATAGAATTATAGATTAGTTAATACTCCCACTTTTGGAATGAGTATCTCTACTCTTGAATATGGATAAAGTCTGCATACAAATAATCTTTCCATTTTTTTGTTTTTTTAACTGGGTTGGTGTTTGTTTCATACTCCACTTCTTCTCATTTTAATTATTTGTTTCGGGTCTAATCATTTCGGATTTAATTGATTTTGGAGTAAATTTGAATTTGAATATATCTACCTCAATTTTGGTTCGTTCGAACCATCGCAATTTTTCAATTATATATCACGGAGTAGATCTTATATTTTCGTTCACTTCGAATTTGGTTTCGAATCATTCAATTAGATTAATCAGTTTCGTATCTGTGTTGTCAGGTCTAATCAAATTAATATGAGACGGAAAATAATATAATTCTACTCCGTAAAAATTATGGATATTTTATTAATCTAAATTGACATGAGAAAAATATCAATATTTTATATTCAAAAATAATAATTATGCTACTTTCTCCGTCCCTAATTAAATGACATGTACATTATTCATGTGTTCAAAATTTATTCATTTTCATTGCCTTTATGGATATAATAATAATAATAATCATAATAATAACAATACAATAACAATTGTAATAATAATATTATGTAAACTTTACTTAAATAAATTTTTGAAGTTTTTTCTTGATTTTTTAGTTTGTTCCAGTTTCTCTTTCTTTTAATTTTTTTCAGTTTCTTCTGACATACAGGTTTTTTTTCAGCTCTAAAACATGCTCTAAACCCACTTTTTTAGTCATGACATATTGTCTTGTCATCAAATAAATTTTTTTATTTTATTTCACAAAGAACCAACGCCTCTACCTCTGCTAGAGCTCAAATCTAGGTAAAATCCACAAAATGATTTAATCTTAATCTCTCCTTGAAAAAAGAATCTATTTTGCAATAAATATAAATTACACAAAATGAAGTTAAGTCAAAATTTTTCAATTTATTTTATTTTAAAGATTAATATAAAATTAAAAATATAAAATAAAACCTGCATAGTTAAAAAAATATATCAAAAATTTTACAAAACAAAAGGTGAAAAAAATATTTTATTTTATTAAATAATCAATAAAAAATAGAAAGATAAATGAAAGTTTATGTGATTTTTAAATACTACTCCCTCCGTTCCTAAAAGAATGTTACATTTGCTTTTTCAACAGTCGCGAGAACTTTTGTTTATTTATACGTTTTTATTGATTATTTGATAAAATAAAATATTTTTGACGCCTCTTTTTTTTTGAAAAATTATTTATGTAGTCTGTAAATATGTAAATTTTATTTTATATTTATATAACAATATTCAAATAAAATGAATTGAAAAAACTTAATATTTTATTTCGTAAATCAAAATGTGACAAACAAATAGGAATGAAGGAAGTAAGTACTACTCCAATGAGTCCATATAATTCATTGTGAGAACTGAGATGGATGAAATATAAAACTATTTTTAATGTAGAGGGAGTAGTGCTACTGTGATTTGTGATTGTAATAAACCGAATGAAAACAAAAAAAGGAAAGTGATGAGCACAGAACCACTCAGCCGCACATGCAAGTAGTCAGACTCCTTCAATTCTTCTCCCCTCCCTCCATTAACCTCTTCGCCTCTTCTCATTGTGGTGGTCCCCCCATTCATTCATTTCCCTTCCACTTCTCCATCTCTTCCTTTGTCACTTTCCACACCCAATTCCAATCCAAACTTTTCCCCAAAAAAAAAAAAAGAGGAACCAAACACTCACCTTTCGCAGTTTAGAGGAAAAAAGTTATCTTTTTTTCTTCAAAATCTGCTCTTTAAACCAATACCAAGAATCATCTCTTGATTCTTTCTTCCATGTTCCAAGATTTCTTGAAACTTTGTTTCCCATTCCAGTTCTTACAAGTCTGCAATTCTCCAGACTTCCTTCCCAGCCTGTGTTGTTCTCCAGTTCATTCATGCATATTCTCTCTTCCTCCCTCATTTTGCTCTGGAGTTCCATTTGATTACTGATAAGAAATAAAAGCGATAGGTTGCCAGGAGAAATACCCATTTCAGGCAACAATTTTTTCCCCACTGATTGGAGTACTATTTCTTAGGTAGGACTTCAGTGTCTCTGCCACTGATTGGTGTGGGTGTTTACAAATGAATCTGCTTCATGAAATTATGCATCTCTCTTTCTATTCACTTCTTTAAATGCTTTTTATGTGAATTTTTGGTGAAACTAGTGACATTACTTTTATAATATAGCATAAATTCTGAAACTTTTAATAAAGACCCCCCAAAAATGGCTCACTCTTTGTATAAGTAATTTCTGTTTTCTTTTCACTACAAAGACAGCTAAAAAGGGTGTGTGTGCTTTTTATTTGTTCTATCCCACTGGTCACCAGCTGTGGTATTGGGTTGGGCATATATTGTTTTTTTAACAGAAACGTAGGCTTCACTTTACAAGAAAGATTTGTGAGTTCTTTTCATTTTCACAAATTATATGCTCTTTTTACTGTTTTGATCTTGATATACTGTTGCTCTTATGTTTTTGAGTTTCAGGTACTCTGTGGATGGGCTCACATTGGCACAATGGAGAACTCTTTTGGGTTTGAATTAGTTTTTCTGCTGTGATATGACCATTTTGCCTCATTCAGCTTCCACGATGGCCAGGAAAAGAGAGTTAGAGTGCATAATTCTTGTGATTGTCTCATTTTTACTGATTGTTCCATCCATGCCTCAGAGTGTGGAAACTCGGGCCCTTCTTGAATTCAAAAACAAGCTTATTGATCCTCAAAAATGCTTGGATTCTTGGAAAGATTCATACTCCCCTTGCAAGT
This sequence comes from Cuscuta campestris, assembly GCA_900332095.2. NCBI lineage: Eukaryota > Viridiplantae > Streptophyta > Magnoliopsida > Solanales > Convolvulaceae > Cuscuta > Cuscuta campestris. Next base: position 945,377 of record OOIL02006718.1, on the reverse strand, counting down.
TCGATGGAATTACTTGTGACCAAAAAACCGGTTTGGTCACAGGAATTTTCCTCGACTCGAAGAACCTGTCAGGGGTGATATCTCCATCCATTGCTGCTCTTAAGAGCCTTGCTCAAGTAGTGTTACCTTCTAATTCATTATCTGGGCCTCTCCCCGGCGAATTGGCCAGTTGCCCCAATCTCAAAGTTTTGAATGTGTCAGGGAATGACTTGAATGGAAAAATACCCAATTTGTCCATGATAACTGGCTTGGAGATTCTTGACTTGTCAGTGAACTACTTTTCTGGAGAGTTCCCATCATGGGTTGGAAATCTGACTAGTTTGGTGTCACTAGGCCTTGGCGATAACAACTACGATAAGGGAAAGATTCCTGAAAGCCTTGGAAATCTGAAAAACCTGACTTGGCTGTACCTAGCTGGTTCAAATCTGGGAGGGGAAATCCCGGACTCGATATTTGGATTGCAAGCGCTAGAAACACTGGATATTTGCAGGAATCAGATTACAGGGAGTGTCCCCAAGTTGATTGGGAACATGAAAAGTCTCCTGCAAATAGAGCTCTATCAAAATAATCTCACTGGAGAACTCCCACCAGAACTGGGAGACCTCACCCTTCTGCAACAACTTGATGTCTCCAACAATCAAATGCATGGGACTCTCCCTCCTGGGTTAGGGAAGTTGAGATACTTGACAGTTTTCCACGTTTTCAGGAACAATTTCTCGGGAGAAATCCCTCCGGGTTTTGGAGAGATGGAGAATCTCATGGCCTTCTCTGTCTACATGAATAGTTTTACCGGAGAAATCCCTGAAAATCTCGGGCGGTTTTCTCCCTTGAATGTCATAGACATCTCAGAGAATGGTTTTTCGGGTGCATTCCCAAAATACTTGTGCCAAAATGGGAACTTGCAGAAGTTGTTCGCAGTGGAAAATAGATTCTCTGGGGAATTCCCAGAGACCTATGCTTCCTGTAAGAGCTTAGAGAGGCTCAGGCTCACAAATAATCAATTCTCTGGAAAGATACCTGATGGGGTGTGGGCACTTCCAAGCCTGAATATGATGGATTTCAGCAATAACAATTTCACCGGGCGTATGTCTACAGCAATTGGGACTGCTACAAACCTGGACCATTTAATATTGTCGAACAACAAATTCTCGGGTGAACTCCCAAAAGAACTTGGCAAACTCACACAACTGCAAAAGCTTTATTTGGATGACAATGACTTTTCCGGACCATTACCATCTGAACTTGGCTTGTTAAGGCAAATATCATCTTTACATTTGGAGAAGAACTCCCTCATAGGATCAATACCAACAGAGTTGGGTCAATGTCCAAGGCTGGCAGATCTAAACCTTGCCTCAAATCTTCTTAGTGGAAGCATCCCGGATTCGATAACTCTGATCGCCTCTCTGAACTCCCTGAATCTCTCTAGCAACAAGATTACTGGCCCAATCCCGAGGAACTTGAACAATCTGAAACTATCTTCCATTGATTTCTCTAACAATCAGCTGTCTGGGGAAGTTTCAAGCGATGTTTGGATTATGGGTGGAGAAAGGGCATTTCTCGGAAACGAAAGACTGTGTATTGATCAAGGAGTCAGAGCTCAGTCCAACACAGTGTTAAGTGTGTGTGAAGGAAATCGCGTTCATCGTGGAACTGTGATGAAAAGGTTGTTTGTTCACTTCATTGTTTTGTTCTCTTTAGCTGTTTTCTTGGGTGTGTTGTTGGTCACGACTTACTGGAACTACAACCATAGTGGTGATATGGACACAAAGAAACACCCGGCGGAAGCAAAGGATCTCAAGGCGAAATGGAAACTTGAAAGCTTCCACAAAATAGAGCTGGATGCAGATGAAATATGCAACAATTTGGATGAAGACCATTTGGTTGGGAGTGGGGGAACGGGAAAAGTGTACCGGGTGGATTTGAAGAAGAGTTATGGCACAGTTGCAGTGAAGAAACTCTGGGTGGGAAATGGAGTGAAGGTTTCGAGTAGAGAAATGGAGATTCTAGGGAAGATCAGGCACCGAAATATAGTGAAACTTTATGCAAGTCTTATGAGTGAAGGTTCAAATATCTTGGTATTCGAGTACATGCCAAATGGCAATCTTTTCCAGGCACTTCACATTGGTAAGCCAGACCTGAGTTGGGTTCAGAGGTACCAAATCGCTCTCGGAGCTGCTAAAGGAATCACTTACCTACACCATCATTGTTCTCCTCCCATTATCCACAGAGACATCAAATCAACCAATATTCTCCTTGATGAGGACTACGAGGCAAAGGTTTCTGACTTTGGGATTGCAAAGATCGCAGATGTCTCTTCGTTGGGAACTGAATTCACTTCTTTTGCTGGCACTCACGGTTACATGGCTCCAGGTAAGGCTGACTGTAGTTATATTTAAAGTTGTTTCTGGTCTTATCTGATTCTAATAAGTCATAAGCTGAAAAAATAAGTTAAACGGAAAAGATCATAAGTAAGCTTCCAAACCACATAAAAGAACTTGAACAATCAATTTTTGTTATATATATATATCCACTTTTTCATAAGCATTATTATGTCTGTGTGTGTATGTGCAGAGATGGCATACACTCTGAGAGTGACCGAGAAGAATGATGTGTACAGTTTTGGAGTAGTGTTACTGGAGCTAGTCACAGGTAGAGCTCCAATAGAAGATGGCTATGGAGAAGGGAAGGATATAGTTTATTGGGTTTCTTCTCAGCTTGATGACCGAGAGAGTGTCATCAAGATTCTTGACCCAAGGATTGGAGTGGCGGGTCTTGAGGACGAGATGATCAAAGTGCTGAGAATTGCGATGATGTGCGTCAAGAAGCTCCCGAGTCTACGCCCCAGCATGAAAGAGGTTGTGAACATGCTGGTTGATGCAGAACCATCCACCTTCGAAAAATCTGCAGCGAATTCTTGATGATGATGATGATGATGATAATGATAATGGAAAGGGTGGGTGTTGCTATATTCACTCCCATTTTGGCTAAATCACTTCCTTTATGGTAAATAGAAAATTACTACCCTTAAAAGTATGAAAGAGGGGCATTAGATGTAAGCCAACTTTTGAGGGCAAAATCGTCCATTTATCATGAAAGGAGTGGATTTAGCCAAAATGGGTAGTCTTTCCCTTGTTTCTTCATGTTTATATATATATATATATATATATATATATATATATATATATATATATATATATATATATATATATATATCTATGTGCAAGTTCCTGGGCAGAGGGTGGGTTCAGCGGGGCTCTGCTTGTACAGTGTAATTGTGTTTGTAATTTCTCTCTTTTGTTTTTGTATAGCATGCAACATCAAATTAGATGGTGGTTTGGTGAAAATGGATCTTTTTATTGTAATGTGGGAGCTATCTGTTCAAAGTGGTCAAGCGTTAGGGTCTGTTTGATACACGGAATTGACAGAATTAGAATTGAATTGAGGGTTGAAATTCTATGAAATTGATTTGAAAAAATTTAATTCTCCAATTCCCATTCACTTTTGGCACTACCAATTCCAAATCTACACATTTTTTGTGTTATCAAACAGCAAAATTGGAATTATTGTCCTCAATTGTAATTCTATAATTTGAATTTCGTGTAACAAACAGATTAGGCTCCATTTGGTACACGGAATTTAAACTTTGGAATTGGAATGCGAACAACAATTTCAATTCTAGTGTTTGGTAGCACAAAAATATATGGATTTGGAATTGATAGTGCCAAAAATAAATTAGAATTGGAGTATTCAATTCCATAGAATTTTAAATTCCAATTCAATTTCAATTCCGTGTACCAAATGGATCCTTAAGCTCCGTTTGGTACACGAAATTTAAATTATGGAATTGGAATTGGGACAATAATTCCAATTCTAGTGTTTGGTAGCACAAAAATATGTGGATTGAAATTGATAGTGCCAAAAATGAATTAGAATTGGAGAATTCAATTTAATCAGAATCAATTCTGTAGAATATCAATTTCCAATTCCATCAATTCTGTGTGCGAAACAGACCATTAGGTCCCGTTTGGTACACAAAATTTAAAATATGGAATTGGGACAATAATTCCAATTCTAGTGTTTGGTAGCACAAAAATATGGAGATTTAGAATTGATAGAGTGCCAAAAATGAATTAGAATTGGAGAATTCAATTCCATTAGAAATAATTCCCTAAAATTTTAATTCCTAATTCAATTCCATTAGAAATAACACCAAACCTGTTGTCCTTTTGGCATATCTCTGAAAAAAAATCTCTTATTTTTATATTGTCTCTCTTTAATAGTGGGGAGAAAGTCATGTTTTAGGAGTATAACTCCAAAAATCAGATTGTTTAATATCTCTGTTATGTATCCACTTGACCCACCAAATCTCTTTCTTATTAGAAATATCCGAGTTTATAAGCAGAATAGCTGCTCTTATAAATAAACCTCAACTACATATATTTCAATCCAACCCCCAATTTCCAATTTAAGCCCAAGTATATTGTTTATTATACTTTTTTTACATATCTTTCACTTTTTCACATTATTCACAAATATATAAAATAAAACTTTGAAGTTAAGTGTGAGATGAAGGGAATATTCTGTTCAAATTGATACTATTCACAGTGCATTGTGCTTTAAAACAAAGAATTTTATAGACTCCAAAGTCAATTAAACATGGGGGATGCAATTAAAGAAGTGGGTTCAGGGCGGGGCAGAGTAAAAAGGATTTACCGGGAGAGTTAAGAGGAATAAGAACCGTCAATATTACGAACGGAGCACCGTACGTATCCCGGGTCATCTCATGACATTGCTTAGCAATGTCAAAGAAACCGGGTGATTTTATAAATATGTCAATTGAATGAATACAACTACCTAAGGGACCAATTAATCTTTAGACATTTTTATTACTTTTTATATATAATTATTTAATCTTACAACAACCCCAATAAAAATGTCACAGAATAAGGTCTAGTCTAGAGAAGGTTGGAATACACAAACCTTATGAAATCCCTACATATTCATTGAAGAAACTATTTCCAAGAGAATGGCCATGTTCTCCTCAACCTTTTTTTAGTTATTACTTATTCTTATTAAAATCAGATCAGATCGGATCAAAAATAACTTAAAATATAACTACATTCATATCAGATTAGACCAGAACCTATTCCAATCATATCAGAACTATTCAAATCTGATAAAGAGAACGTGGCCTATAACTCATAACAAAAGTAACACAGCAGAACAAGGGAAAAAATTGAAAGACAGGCCAATTCATCTTTTATTAATCATAAATAGTTGGAGTACAAGATATGGTTATTGTTTTCGTAAATTATGCATTACGCAACACAAAATGAATAATGAGCTCAAGAGCGAAGGCGAACATTAAAAGAAGACCACAGCGAGGATAGATTTTTATTTACAAAATCTACAATGAAATCTACAATGCTGGATGACTAAACTGTCAATATTGATGTACTTCACACATATGAGACACATGTATATTTTGGATCAGGTATAGTCTTTGATACTATGTAGAACTTGCACCTGGTTGAGAAGAGGGGGCGGCGGCAGCAGGGGAGGAAAGAGGTTGGAAGTTTGTGTTCCTCACGAACCAGTATAGCGCCCATTTCAAGTTACAGAGGGTGTACTTGAGTGCTTTGGTCCAATTTTCCTGTTTGTTAAAGCTTTGGGTGATTGAGCAATTTTCTACTTTGTCGCTCTCAATCCTGCGAGAACAATAAGATACATACATGCAGTTAAAATACAATATTAGCATGCTAGTAGAAGGAATCCCCCAGGTTTTTGACACTTTGAAGATGCCAACATAATGACATTTGCAAAGTTCAAAGAGTGAATTCCATAAATGGTCCATTCTAGTAGAGGGTTTTTCATATATATAAAGCTTGTTCTCTTCAACTTATTCTAATTGCTTATTACTTATTATTGTTGCAGTTTTAAATATAACTACAATCAATTTGGGAAAAATCAAACAATAACTTATTCTAATCAGATCAGATGAAAATAACAAGTTCATAGTCCCTAATCTAAGATATTACATTGGTGGTCCTCAATATTTGAGAATTTTCCATAATCAGTCCTTTGGGCTAAATATTGTTTTCCATATATAGTTCTCAAAGGACTAAATATAGAATAATTCTCAAATATTGAGGATCACGAATGTAATATCTTGAAATATGAGACTATATACGAAATACCTTTTGTTACAAAAGACCATTTAAGGAATTTACTTGAAGTTCAACTCATAAAATTTGCACAATTCCTTAAAATGCTAGGGAAAGGGGGGGGGGGGAGGTACCAGAGAATGCAAGTAATTTCTGATTTTTCTTCAAATTTTTACATATATTTAAAATTCTTAGTATTTATAGAGTAGACATGAATAAAGAAAAAACGAGTTCAACAAATATTCAAATGGACTAGAACAAAATGGATATTTAAACATCTTTTGTTTCTTACTTTCGATGTAACTTTTGAATAATAATCAGTATTTGCAGCAGTACACCAAGGTCTAACGAAAACAATATCTCTGCTTTTTACACGGCTAAGGCAAGGTACATCTTGACTCTCCAAACCCTTATCAAAAAATATAGAGACGCTTTATAATGAGCATGTTGAGGATATGGACCATCAGAATGTTGCCACCTTACGAAGCAATTTAATCTTGATCATCTATACAACCAACTTGCTCATTACAGAGCATGCTAAATGCCCCATATATTTTTCAGGGATTGTACACTGGGTTTTGTTGTTGTTGAGTATCAATAAATATCAAAAGTACATTTATTATCCTAAGATTTTATTTCCATTTTTATACAGAGTATTTTTTGTTCATGTGTTCTTTCCCTAGTAATTCTGGTTACCCAAACAGGTCCAAAATGTATCTCCAATTCACGAGCTTCAAAATCATATTAGCAATGACAGTTTAGAGGGATAGGCTTCAAGCTTAATCATGATTCACGAGTTCCATAAAAGAAGATAAAAGCAGCATCATTTCTCAAACAATAAAAATGCAAATGCTTCAAGGTCAGATAGATAGAAATTTACTTGTAGGGAAGCCTAAAACATTTGTCAGGAGGAATGTTGTTCTCTCTATCTTTACCATTTGCAAAATCAGCAAATTCCTTGAGGCAATTCAAGAACAAGGTCATGGCCTTGTCATAGCGCGTGCTCCAGAACAAGTTCACTGGACCAAAGCTTCAAAATGTACAAAACTCATCAGTGTTCGCGTTCTTTATTAGTCAAAATCTGGAACAAGCAAAAAAATTATACTCCCTCTGTTCACCAAAATCCTTCCTATTAACTATCCAAGGGTGTTCGATAACTTTTGTTCGCGTTTTTTATTAGTCATTTGATAAAATAAAATTTCTTATCACCACTTATTTTGTAGAACTTTCGATGTAATTTTTAGATAAATAAAATTATTTTTAAAAGATGGGGTTTTACACGTAAAAACGAAACAAGAAGAGTTTTGGTGAATGGAAGAAGTTGAAAAATATGAGATAGTGTTGCCTATAAGCCTATTAGATACTACGTATAATTTATACAACAACCCAGTAAAATCACACGATAGTAGGGTCTGGGGAGGGGGTGTGTGTACACAGACCTTACCCCTACTTAAAAGTAGAGAGGTTGTTTCCAAAAAAGACCCCCTACTCGAGCAACACACAAAGCATATAGTACGACAATAAACAGAGAGCAAGTAGGGGTAAGGTCTAAAAGGCATTCTAAGGATTATAAGTACAATTGTAGGCTGCAAAGATTCCATTGCAACCGGAACAAACACCACTTAACCGGGTTAAGATGACTACATTTCTACCATAATCCGTTTTTTCCTACCATAATCTTTACCAGGCAGAAGCATAATAAAAAAACATAACTACTACTTGCATTCGGCCAATAAAGAAAATGTTTTGAAACAAATTTGTGTAGAGTTAAAGCAGTAAATGATAATCAAAACTATGTAAACCTTTTCTTGAATAATGTTCTTATATTTCTTTTTATATACTATTGACTTACAGCTCATAAGTACTGTTGTTGGTGTCCATGATCCGGGGATAACTTCCCATTGGAAGAATTTTTATCCGATATCTAAGTACAAATAGTTAACATTGCAACTTCTTAAAACAGTCACCACACATACACTTCCAAAAGCACTAACAATAGCAATATCCCAGTATAATCCCAACCCCATTGGGATCTGGAGAGGGAGGGGTTCAGATGTGTGCAGCATTACTCGTGACGCATTGTTGCATTAATTACCAAGTTTTCCATAGAAAGGAAAGGATGTTTACAGTTCTCTGAAATAGAAGTTCTTATTTACTCAAAGTGAAAAGATTGTCCATAATGAATCTTTTAACTCTATAGTCAAAAACCCCAACAAAAGCAATGTATAATTCAGCCAAAGGATACGGAAACTTAGGTCGGAAATATTGAGCCATTGTATGGAGAAGTAAACAAGCTTGGCCCCATGCAGCATTTATCTCATCCCATTCAACCTAGCCATTATCATGAAAAACAACACCTTTAAAATATTCAAGTGAAAGAAAATTTTGTTTGAGAATTCAATAATATAAACATAAACAATAAAACATCCAAATAAAAGTTTTGAATGCAAAAAAAAGCAGGCACTAAACTCATTTACCAGAGAAAACTTCCAAATAAAAGTTTTGAATTACATACTGGAATTTTAGGAAGTCTTCCCAAGCGAAAGTTGTTAATTGTTCCGAATTCTCCATCATGACCAATTGGAAATGCATCATTAAGGACATTTGTTCGCTTCAATAATTCCAAATGAGCTAGAGAGACTTCAGTTTTAGCCAATATTGCATCTCTCTCTTCCTGTGGACAAACTTTCTTTCAATAATCTTGCCCACAGAAACCATACAGAAAAATGTTTTCTGTAGTCATCTAGTCTAGTGGGATCAATGAAAGTACACATGTCGGTATTTCTACCATCATCTAATTACTATGTTAAATATGCGGAAGAATAAGCCTTCATAAACATTTGTAACTTTTAAAACTTTGAACCAATTGAGAAATGTGTTTATGTTAATATGGGATGGATTAAGAATATGTAAAAAGATAGGAAGTTAAAAGCTAATCATAACTACTAACTAGTAATTAGAGAAACCTGATGAGAGATCAACTGAAACTGGAAATTGTTGAATTCTTGCCAATACCTGAGACAATATTATATGGAACATAAGTCTAATAATTTCAAAAATGGAAAAGCAATAAGGGAGTACGTCAACCATGAACAAATAATATAAGCTAACTATGCAAATTGTATCTAGTCATGTATAGGATAAAAACTAATTTTTGAGTGCATATTACTTTTCTTCCAATTCCTTAAAGCGGCCAGATTTGAGTTCAAGTTCCTTTAGCTCAGCAGTAACTTCAGCACATTCCTTCTCTGTTTCTTCTATTGCCGCTTCAAGTTGCTGTTCTTCTTCTTCTATCTTGAATAACATTGACAACAAGAATATTTAAATATATAAAGAAATAAATCTAGATGCATATAACTTTGCAAATGTGTTTTAATGTGCTAAGTTCCATTTATTACACTTCTGTCAAATTTTTAAAAGGTGTGGTAAAACCAACATGACTGTAATGTTGCTTTGATGCATGGAAGATAACATCGTGATATCAAGTGGCAAAGATATGTTGGTTGTTATAACCTACGAACAAGGAACATAGATGACAACCTTTTAGTCAAATAGGCCGATGCTACCAGTAAACTTACAAATCCAAAAACAAATACACATCTAAGTAAGATGGACTAAGATGTGTTCATAAGCACATATAGAAAAGCCATTCAATCAATGATATATTTACTTCCTGCAATTTATATTTTCTTATGATTGTTATGAACAATAGCTCACAAGTTTTTCTCATATTTCATGATAATATTTTGACAAATTCCTCTAGTAATCATTAATAAGTGAACAGAATTCAAATTAATATAGGTATATGCATGCTAAAACACGCCTTTTAAATTGACTCTACCTTACGAGTAAATTATTCTGAAAAAAGACTCCCTATGTCTCAAAATGGATGCCACTGTCCACTATTCACAGGTCAAACAGTATTCTTTTTCTATACTTATTTTAGCTACTCTATTGATAAAATAATATAGTCATGTCACCTCTTGTTTATAGATCTTTTTTATGTACATAATTTTAAAAAATATGAAAAGTATTTTATAATTTAAAATAATATAATCATGTCACCTCTTGTTTATAGATCTTTTTTATGTACATAATTTTAAAAAATATGAAAAGTATTTTATAATTTTACATCAATATTTAAATAAATTGAATCTAACCATGAAGTGATATCAATTTTAGGACTGAGGAAGTATAAAGACGAGAGAGAGAGAGAGAGAGGGGGAGAGAGATTTGAAGGATTGACATTGATCAATCACCTTGATCTTCTCCTTCATAAAATCAGCCTCAGTAAGAACACTCCTTGCCTCGCCCTCTACTCTCAGAAGACAAGCTTCATATGCTTTTATATCCCTGTTAACATCCTCAACCTCCTTATCAAGTTTATCAGATAGCACCCGCATGCATTCAAGACATAAAGGTTGCTCAATCTGGGTTTGTGTGGTGGCAATCTCAAATGCACGATTTAGCATGGTGATAGTGGAGTGGAAGCATGGATTGCTTGGGTGTATAGGGACGCTGGAGGTGGGATCATCTTGATTAGTCCCAGCTGCTCCATCTGATGCAATTGCATACTGATGATAAACTGAAGCAGCTGGTGGAGGCAACACCACAAAAGACTCTTCCATGCCTGCCCTTCCAAACTGGCTTGAATCAGGGGGATGGTTGGTGGCTACCTCTTGAGTACGAGGACGAACCACCTGCCCATGATGGTTTCCTTGTTTGGGCAACACAACAAATGAATTTTCCATACGTGTGGACCCGCCAGTTATACTGGCAACTCCATGGATGGAAGAAGCCTGCATCCCTGCATCCCCAATTCAAATTAGCATCAGTATCAGGTTTAAAGGGTGACCAAATATAAGCTATTGTAAATATAAATGACCAGAGGCACTAAGAGACTCAAAAGGGTGGGCTCTAGATGCCTCTGAGGCACAACCCTCTTAAAACAAACTGCAACTTGATAAAGGGTACAAACAAAATTAGATTACGATTATTAGACAAAAGTCCATAACAATTGCACATAAAGTTTATTAAAGGAAAGCATAAGTGAAACGAAGCATCACGATCAGTAGCATTTCGTACACGAAAATTAGGCAGTGTAACAATGATTTACCTGAGCGAGATGGAGAGAACGAGGAGTCACTGGAAAAAAACTTTTCGGCATAAGTATCAACCCCAACTATGCAAAGGGAATTATGGCAGTTCTGACAGAGGTAACGGGGAAGGTTCAGATCAACAGGCAAAGTTCGACTATTATCTGTGCCTAAGGAGTTGCTGCTGTTCTTCTTCATTGCCGGGATACCTTCTTGAGATACTGATGACAAAGTCGGCTAGATTGAAGTGCTTTCAGTTTGATAGGCTAAACACAATAATAGGTATTATTGTATCTGAGTACGGCATAAGCATCAGAACACGTAGAGTAAGGTGTACAAGGATTTGCATTAAACATAAGATAAAAATGCTTATAGAGACATACAACACTTAAGCATGCCAAGTTGTAATGGGGCAGGTGGGTAGCATTTCTAAATATCCANCCCCCCCCCCCCACTCCCTCCCCACGTCTTCAAAACCTACTCAAAGTTTTGAAAATTCAAAAGAAAAATTCCAATCATTGTTGGGACTCCACATTTGTAGATAGGGATCACACACTAAAAATATGAGGGGAATTTCCAAAAATCACACCAGATTCACAATGATAAGCTCAAAACACAAAATAAATAGTTCATACAAAACATCAGAGTGATGTGATTGACTGAAAGAAAATATAGTATTCCAATAATCATAGTAGCACTACATTTCTCTGCTAAAGCATACAAACCCATTTGAAACAATGTATCAACCAGATTTCATAAAAATGTTTCCAGGCAACCAAATCGTATCAGCTTGCCTATGAAGTAACTACAAATTAGATGAGGTACTTTGTACCAGCACTTCTCTCCCTTGTGACTGAAGTTATAAAATAAAAGGAAATCCAAGTGCCATTAAAGTTTTGGAAAACTTTTAATGGCATAGATTAACTTTTGAAAACAATTAATTTGAAAAGGCTGAAGCTAAATGCTATCACTAGATAGCTTTTTTCAAGAAAATAAAGCTAAATGCTGAAGTTGTTGTCAAACGGGATTAGATAACTAAGATAAGTTCTCTTACTCAAATCATGCATACTGAGCTACCGCCTAGCGACTAAGAGTATCCCGATCTTCCGGTAGTCGACCATGAGTAGACTAATCGTCGGAGACGAAGAGTAGTCGAAATCCTGGCAGTGGAGACCCGACCCAACCAAGATTTCATTTACTTGTAACTCTTAAAAAGAAAACCCTACCCCATCCGCAATAAGCTTCCCTTCTCGGCATCTGACCTTCGCCTCGCCTGCACGGATTGCGTCGTCTCCTCGGCCGACCGTCGCCTTCTGCTCGGATCGTCGCCGTCTGTTCCGCCTTCTAGTGATTACTCCGTATTTTATAGCGATCGTCTCTCTTTCGTTTTTAGCGATTTCTCTCGTTCCAGGTTTTCATTTTCAACGTGTACCCAAACATTGTCCCCTGGACAGATACCTTAATTTCTAGAAAAAATCTAGATCATGGATCACAAAAAAAATATCAAAACTATAAAATACTAGGAAAAAAACTGAATATTGAAGAAATTAAAAAAAGTTGAAAGCAACTGAAAAAAACTAGAACGAATTGGAAAAAATTAGAAGAATGGTAAGAACTGGAAAAAAACTAGAAAGAACTATCAGAAACTAGAAAAACTTTAAAAATTGGGAAAACCTAAATAAAATTTATTTTAGTGTATTTTTATATTATTCTCATTCTAGTTCTTGCTCTTATAAATTATTATTATTATTATTATTATTATTATTATTATTATTATTATTATTATTATCATCATCATCATCACGTTATCTTAATGAATGCTTTTAAGATATAAAAAAATATTGTTATTTTTCATACACAAAAAAAATACTTTTCCAAAAAATAATTATAACATAAAGTTAGCATAAATATCAAAATGTTAAATTTTGAAAAGTAATTATGGTTACGTTGCACCTCAATTTATTTATGCAATATTTATTATAAATATTATATTTGTAATTATACTTTATATAATCAAGATTTAATTTTAAATGTCAGACATGTCACATAATGTAATCAAACCTATTTTTTCTTTCATAATTGATATTTATTTTATCATTGTTACTTCTATTTTTGTAATAATGGTATAGAACTTTTTTTACATTTTTTATGTTTTACTCCTATTTTAGTCTTTTTATCTAAACTATATTGACTTTCAAACTTTTTAATAAAAAAGAGAAAAATGAGACAAATTTGAGCAATAAAGGGAAAGGTGATGGGTATTATATAAAGTTAAATTAATAAAACATTTTATGTAACTATTTTATCCATAAATTGTTAATGTAGTTCAAAATATTGATGTTTTACTGTTTTATCATGTAGATTAATATATATAAAAATTGTCTTATTCATATTAAAGAAGTGAAGAAAAAATGATGAGTGTGAATCGTAAAAATATTGAGATAAAAAAATAATTTATAAACTATAGTTATGAAAATAGCAGTTGTAATAATAATAATCACATTAAAAATATATCGTTTTTAGACTAATTGGTTGGAGAGTAGAAAGAGTTTGAAGAAAAATGAGAATAGTTGAAAGAAACTAGAAGAAATTGGAAGAAACTAGGAAGAACTGAAAAGAACTGAAAGAAACTGAAAGACTAGATTTAGAGGTTGTTGAATACTTGAAGGACTATTTATGAACTTTTGAAACTTGAAGGACCAATCGTGCACAACTCACAAAGTTGAAGAATCAATGGTGGATTTTAGCCTAAATCTTTTCAATCGTACAAAAAAGTGTCTAAAATTCTAACCTTAAACATTTGAAAAGCGATGGAGCACTCGAATAAGGCAAATTCTTCCATGGACCTAAGGTCCATTATCATTTTATGGACCTTAGTGTACTTGTAGCATAAAAGAATTCGGTCTTTGTAAAAAAAATCCACATACAAGATTTGGACCTTCAGACCATGTTAGCGTCACTCCTCGAATAGACCTTATTTTATTAGATGATAAAAGTAAGACCTAAAATTTTAAACTCAAATATATGAATAGTGATTGAGCGCTCGATAAACTTTTTTTATTGTACGAAACAAATAAGGTCTTGAGCAATTGAGCACCCGAATAGACCTTTTTTATTGTACAAAAAATCTGAAATCAAACATCTGAAAAGTAATTTAGTACTTGAATAAACCTTTTTTTAAAGGTCGAAAATTCTAAACAAAAATATCAAAAGAGCATTTGAGAACTCGTATATACCTTCTCTTTTAATGTACAAAAAAGCTCTAAAATTCTAAACTCAAACATCTGGAAAGCTATTGAGCACTTGTATAAATCTCTTTTTGAGCCTGTTCTTTAGAACTTAAATTCTTAACTTCCAGTTTCTTCCAGTTCCTTCCCGTTTCTTCCAGTTCCTTCCAGCCTTTTCTCGTTTCTTTCATTTTCTTACATTTCTTCCAGTTCCTTCCAGTTTTTTCCAGTTTCTTCCTGTTTTTTAGTTCCTTCCAGTATCTTCCAACTATTTTTATTTTCTTCAAACTCTTTCTACTTTTTGACTTATCACTCTAAAAAATATTATTATTAATATTACTATTATTACAACTATTATGTTCATAACTATAGTTTATAAATTATTTCATTTTTTTCATCTCACTATTTTTATGATTCACACTCATTATTATTAATTTTCAACCTTTAAATATGAAAAATACTATTTTTGGTATATTAATCTACATGATAAAATAGAAAAACATCAATATTTTAAACTATTTAAAAAATTATAGATAAAATAGTTACATTGATTGGTTTTTAATCTAAATTTATATAAGCTAAACATCAATATTTTAATCTAAAATATAAAAATGGAATGGGCGTGGGGAGTACTACATAATGAAAACCAATAGAGAACTACATTTTGAAAAACAAAAAATGACCCAAAAAGTGTAAAAAAGAAATTCAGATAACAAGTAATATCACCAATAATTAAAATAAAACTAAAAAAATATATATATACTTTTGAAATTCAATTTATAAAAATAAAAAAAAAAGTATACTTTATTACTCAATTTTTTCTCTTTTTATTTATTTAAAAAATTAGTTTTGTTTTTCATTTATCTAATTTTTATAAAAAAAATTTGAAATTCAAAGTAGTTTAGAGAAATGACTAAAGTATGAGTAAAACATAAAAAAATATTAAAAAAAAGTTCTATGACTTTATCCTAGAAGTAGGGTTATAAATAAAAATAAAATGTTAATCATTAAAGAAAAAATATGTTTGATTACATTATGTGACATGTCTGATATTTAAAACAAAATCTTATAATATAGTTCGTATAAAATATAATGGCAAATCTTGTAATAACTTTTAAGTATTTAACGTCTGATATTTATGTTAATTTTATATTCTAATTTTTTTTTCAAAAGTAGTTTTTTTGTATGAAAAATAAAAATATTTTTTATCTTAAAGACATTCATTAAGATAACGTGATGACACCAACAACAACAATAATAATAATAATAATAATAATTTATAACAACAAGAATTAGAATGAGAATAATATAAAAACACACAAAAAGGTTTGTTTTAGATTTTCTAATTTTTTCTATTTTTTCATATTTTTTTATTTTTTTCAATTTCTTCCGGATTCTTCCAGTTCCTTCCAAGTTTGAGTTTCTTCCCGTCCTTCTAGTTCCTTCCAGTTTCTTCCAACATCCAGTTCTTTTTTTCAGTCCTAAATAACAAGCTCTTAATGTACAAAAAAATATGGTCTATAATTCTAAATTCAAACAGCTGAAAAATGATAGAGCACTCGGATAGATCTTTTCTAGTGTAACGATATCAATATCCTCAACCAATCCTCAATATTTGATGATGTTTATAGCGACGTTGCGCCTCCATCTTCTTTTATCCATGCCCCCCGCGCGGAGGATGAAAAAAGAATGTATTTCAAGAAGACACGTGAGTTAGCGAGGAATGATATTGGAAGAGCATTTGGTGTTCTTATATGAAAATAGCGTATTGTCACAATCCATGTCGTATGTGGGAAAAGAACAAAATTAGAGATGCTATGTATGCTTGCATTATTCTGTGTAAAAATAATAAATAATTATTTAATAAAATAAATAAAGGGGGGGGGGATACAAGACATCTATTTTATAGGTGGATGAATATATTCTAGAATCCTCCACATTAATGACTAATAATATAACGTAATACTATATAATAATAACTCCAAATATATTAGGTTACAACCTTAATAATAATAAACGATTTATCAATTGTTTAAATATATTAAACAATTGATATATTTATGATGCTCCCAATGTCGTGAATAGTGAGGATTGAATGCTAACTTTAAATTGAATGATAGTCGTACTCGTAATCAGAAGCTAGATGCATATTTCGGTTATAACAGACTGAATGCATTCGGACCAGAAGAGAAGAAGAAAGATTGTCGGAAAAGAGATATGTCGGTATCGAGGAGGATCGGAGAAGAGCTGTTACAGAGAGACTCATGCCGCTGACGTCAAAGAAGGGAGAAGGTTGACGTGCACTGGAGTCGTGGTTTAGAGACAAAACAAAGAGGTTCTGTCAGAGATGCATGTTGACCGAAGATCTACTGACTAAGTAGGTTGAGGTGACGATATGATATAAAAATAAAATCAAGAAGCGACTGTGATGGATCCGGAGTCGGATGGAGGAGCATGTCAGATGGTTATTGGGGAAACAAGTAGAGTGAGACCGTCGTCACTGAGTAAACCACCAGCTAGGGGTGGACACAGTACGGTTCCGGTTCCGGAACCGCTGGTTCCGGTACCGCCACCCCATGGCACCGGCACCGTGACCGGACCGGCCGGTACCGGTTCTGGTTCCCGGACCGGCGGTTCCGGTATCGGACCGGCCGGTTTCGCCTCCCCCCCTTTTTTTGCTTTTTTTAAAATTTTTAAAGTGTGCCGAACTGCCAATCTGTTGAAGACTAGTCCCCCATGTGTTCCGATCTGTTTAAAGTGTGTCGATCTGTTTAATAGTAGTAATTTTTTTTGCAGGCCACTTGTTCCTCCCGTTGAAGACTAATCCCCCTTCCCTTTAATGTTTCCCTTCTTTTTTTTTTGCAGGTGGTTGGTCGATCTGTTGCAGGTGCAGGAAAAAAAAACAAAGTAACGGTATCGGTACCGGCGGTTCCGGGACGAAAATTTGGGTACCGGTACCGGTTGGGGCGGTTCCGGTACCGGTTCCCGGCACCGGTGGGACGTGCCGTGCGACGGTGACGGTAGATGGTACCGGCGGTACCGTTGCCGGTAACGGTACCGTACCGGTACCGTGTCCAGCCATACCACCAGCGACAACGACGGTGACCATCAGAATGTATTAGGTCATCAGGAACGAAGACTCTGATACCATGTAAAAATAATAAATAATGCTTTATTGTTTGAATAAATAAAGAGGGAATGCAAGGCATCTATTTATAGATAGTGGAATATATTCTAGAACTCTCTACATTAATGGCTAATATGATAAGGTAGTATTCCATATTATATAATAGCAACTCTAACTATAATGGGTAATAGCCGTAATAATAATATATAAAATCATTGATATATTTACATTCTGCACAACATGATTTTAGGAGATAAAAGGAAAGTCATGTGCTAAAATTGCAAGGACGTCGACGTTCTGGAAGTAGAAATTTCGAAGGACGAAATGAATGAGATTCGCGCCGAAGTCGAAGTAGAGAAATACATAACGTGCTTAAAGAAGATTTGGTGGAGCATGTTTGAAAAAATCGAGGAGTCAATGAGTAATTATATTTTTAATCTTTTAGTTCAAGATTAATCATTATTTTTGTATTCATTGTATAATAACTTTTCAAATATTTATATTCTATAATATTTGTACTCGTAATTTTAAAATGGAAATGTTGTCACATGGTCTAATGATAATTAGTTTATAGAGATGTGGTTGGTCAATCGTTAAAGAGCACATTTCACACGCCCCCGCCAACAACCGCAGGGAGGCAGCCTGGCAAGCTACCTACTTGCCCCTTCCTTTGATGTCTCCATTTGCGACTCTCTCTCTTTCCTAAGATAACTCTCTCGTCTAATCTATAAATCACATCTCCGGTGCAACATGTTTCCTTTTTCTCTTCTTTCTCCCTTCTTCACAACCCATAAATCTTTCCTTTCTCCCGGCGATCTTGCTCCCTCTCCGACCGCCACTGTCGCAAGAAAGTCTTCCCTTCTCTCACTCTCTCAGCTCGTTACCCACCAAGAGGTCTCTTTCTCTTTCTTGTGCTTTCCCAGAGCTTCCTTAGATCTGATTTTGCACTTGACATTTGGTCGATAATATCCTCGATTTCTTCTTCTTCTTCTTTAGCAGATGTGATTATTTACCATCCTTTTTTTCCCCCACTGTATTTAATGCAATTGGATCTTACGGAGTAAATCATTTTCTGATCTACATTCATTAAAGCTTAATCCATATGCAGATTATTTTGATTTTTGAATTTCCCAGGCTTCAAAGATGGAAACTTTTCTTCATTAAACTAATATTATTCACCATTTTTATAGGCCTCGTTCCATTTCCTTGTTTTATTTGCAAAAGTATTGGTTAATGATTGATTTACTTTCTGTATATGGTATTGTTATTATTAAAGTTGTGGTAATTAAGTGATTTCTG
Organism: Cuscuta campestris; assembly: GCA_900332095.2. Classification (NCBI taxonomy): domain Eukaryota; kingdom Viridiplantae; phylum Streptophyta; class Magnoliopsida; order Solanales; family Convolvulaceae; genus Cuscuta; species Cuscuta campestris. The sequence continues at coordinate 926,464 of OOIL02006718.1, read as the reverse complement.
GCTCTACCCTTAATTTGGATTAGGCCATAAAGAATGAAGCTTTCCTTGTTAACTGGACGCCATCCTTATGATTTTGTCAACTGATTCTTTCCTTGTATTACTATTTGTTTCTAGCACTTTATGATCTCAGTAATCTTGATTCACCTTATATACGAGAAAATGGTCTGGAGTAAGATTTTGCACCATTTCACAATTTTCCATGCGCTATATTCATTTTGTTTTAAAACCAAGTGCACTATTTTCATTGGATACGCCATAACCAGCCAATTTGGTTCCCACATTTGGTACAAATCCTGTTAGTCTTATATTGCATCACACTTGGGTGTTAGACAATACACGTCTAGTATCTAGGCACAGAATTGTGCATAAGCATATTGTTTTTCCTCTCATAAAGTGATATGATACTGTTCAATAACACAATGTAAGACTGTGTAAGTCCTTTGACAATCACTTGCACTCACAAAATCGTGTATATAGTCTACATACTTGAGCATTATTGTTATTTAAGTTTACATTTGTGTAAAGAGTTTGAATTATATTCCAAACTGGTCTGAGGGGATAATGGTTTTGTGATGATTTATCAGAGTCTCCGTGAGTATTGAACAAGTTAGATTATATGAGTATGGATGGTCATATTACTAAAGAGTTTGGGCTGAAGAATGTAAGCTCACACGGATCCATCCCAGAGATGGATGACTATGATCTTTCAAAGCTTCTTGACAAGCCCAGGCTGAATATAGAGCGGCAGAGATCCTTCGATGAGAGGTCACTCAGTGAAATGTCGATTGGCCTAGCTAGAGGTTTAGATAATTATGAATTGTCGTATTCACCCAGCAGGTCAGGGTTGGACACCCCAGCTTCATCCACCAGGAACTCGTTTGAACCTCATCCAATGGTTGCCGAGGCATGGGATTCTCTACGCCGGTCTTTGGTTTATTTCAGGGGCCAGCCAGTGGGAACAATTGCTGCCAATGAGCATGGTTCTGAAGAGGTCCTCAATTATGATCAGGTCTGTGTCTCGTTTAGTTTGATAGTCTTTTTTTTACTCTCGCAACATGCATTATGCTTGTGTATCGAGTACATTGAAGAAGTGTAATTGTGTAACATTTAGACAAGATTCTTGATGACCATTTTTTAATTGAGGTTTTCATTTGATGTTAAAAGATTCATTTTTCATAGGCTGAAATTGCCTACATCTTGACCTCAGACCTCAACGAAGTTGGGATTAAACTGTGTTTGTTGTTGATGTATTCTAATTTGATTTTAAAGTGGAATTTTTCATTGTGGTAGTTAAAAACCGTGAATGGTGTGCAGGTGTTTGTTCGTGATTTTGTACCAAGTGCACTGGCCTTCCTAATGAATGGTGAGCCTGAAATAGTTAAGAATTTCCTGCTGAAAACACTTTTGCTTCAAGGTTGGGAAAAGAAAGTAGACAGATTCAAGCTAGGTGAAGGGGTTATGCCTGCCAGTTTCAAAGTTCTTCATGATCCGGTTCGTAAGGTCGATACCGTCATAGCTGACTTTGGTGAGAGTGCAATTGGAAGGGTAGCTCCAGTTGACTCTGGGTTTTGGTGGATTATTCTTCTCCGTGCGTACACAAAATCTACTGGAGATACAACTCTTGCTGAAAGACCAGAGTGCCAAAAGGGAATGAGGCTAATACTTACACTGTGCTTGTCAGAAGGATTTGATACATTTCCTACATTGCTTTGTGCTGATGGATGCTCAATGATTGATAGAAGAATGGTACATCTTGTCTCTTCCCTATATTGCACTGTTACAGGTCTTGCATTTGTTATTGGTAGAACTTTATATGACGACACTTATGATAATACCAGCGGAGCCTATGTTTGTAATCCTGAAAATGGTTGGGAAAAGAAAAAATGGAAAGGAAAAATTGTTTTTTCAAAGTTGCGTTTCACCTAGGAAAGTATACAGGAGATGAGGAGAATCATACTCCCTCTGTCCCTAAATGAATTACACTTTATGCAAAACAAAGTAACATTCCAAGTTTTTTCAATTCATTTTATTAAAAAATTGGTATAGAAATTAAAAATAAAACTTGCATATTTAAAAAGTACATTGAAAATTCTACAAAACAAGAGGTGACAAGAATATTTTATTTTATCAAATAATCAATGAAAAAACACAAACGAAAGTTTTCACAATTTTTGAATAGTGAAGAGTGTAATTCATTGTGGGAGAGAGGGAGTATTTGAATATTTGATTCCCTCCTTTTGAAATTTTGCATACACCTACATTTATTAATCTGTATTTATATGTTTGAAACATCCTGAAATGATTATGAACAAATATCTAAATTTGATTTATGGAGTTCGAAACAATTTTTTTCATTTTCTTGGGCATTTTCACCCCTTCCAAAATCTCTATCTATTTACCGCTCAATTTTCTTTCCCTAGTTTTTTCCCCAATTTGAAAACGGGCTCTAATGTGTTCCCTTTGTGGATTTCAGGGAGTTTATGGCTATCCTATTGAAATCCAAGCTCTCTTCTTCATGGCATTGAGATGTGCTTTGGCAATGTTAAAGCATGATGCAGAAGGGAAAGAATGTATCGAGAGAATAGTAAAACGGCTACATGCATTGAGTTACCACATGAGGAGTTATTTCTGGCTTGACTTCCAACAACTAAATGACATATACCGTTTCAAGACCGAAGAATATTCACACACTGCGGTTAACAAGTTCAATGTTATCCCGGACTCAATCCCGGATTGGGTGTTTGATTTCGTGCCCACACGCGGCGGTTACTTTGTTGGGAATGTCAGCCCTGCAAGGATGGATTTTAGATGGTTCGCATTGGGAAACTGTGTTGCCATATTGGCATCTCTTGCCACTCCAGAGCAAGCCACTGCGATCATGGACCTCATTGAAGCACGCTGGGAGGAGCTCGTCGGGGAAATGCCTTTGAAAATCTGTTATCCCGCGATTGAAAATCATGAGTGGCGAATAGTCACTGGTTGTGATCCTAAAAACACTAGATGGAGTTACCATAACGGAGGGTCTTGGCCAGGTTCTTTTCTCCTACTATATCCTTCTGCTTAGCTAATTCACTTGTGCTCTCATATTTTTTCTCTACTCCCTCTACCCCCAAAATAAACTTCATGGTTTGATGGGATGGAGGGAGTATATAACTGAATGGCGTGGTTCCGTTGACTTTGGGCTCCAATGTCATAAAATGACATGCCTCTACAGTGCTCTGTTGGGGGCTCCAATGTCATAAAATGGCATGCCTCTAGGCCCTAACCCTCCTCCCCCCTCCATTTTGCGGATATGCAATAGTAATTACCCTAGCATGTCAGCGAGCTGGTGGGAGGGGGGGGACCACTTTTGGCTCCAACGGAGAGCATTGTAAGGGCTTGATGTCATCCTATGACATTGAAATCCAATGTCATTTGAACGGTGATGATAGCAGAAAAGAGGTAACAATACCAAACAACCCCCCCCCCCCCATTTGCAGTGCTCTTGTGGCTGGTCACTGCGGCCTGCATCAAAACAGGACGCCCTCAAATTGCAAAGCGGGCCATTGATCTAGCCGAGAGCCGCTTGCTCAAAGATGGGTGGCCCGAATACTATGACGGGAAACTTGGAAGGTATATTGGGAAACAAGCCAGGAAGCACCAGACGTGGTCGATTGCAGGATATCTGGTGGCAAAGATGATGCTAGAAGACCCTTCACACTTGGGGATGATATCCTTGGAGGAGGACAAACAAATGAAGCCTGTAATGAAGAGGTCATCCTCCTGGACTTGTTAAAAAAACCCAGACATGAGGTTTATTTACAAGACCATTATCATTCATTAGTGGGTACTATTTTAAATTTTTTATTTTTTTAATGTCTGTAGTCCTTTCTTCTTTTTGTAAGATTTTGATTTTCAAAATCATGACCCTTGATTGGTGGATGGTGTTCTGTTTTCTTTGGTGGAAATTTAAGTGCATTTTCCACTGGTTTAGACTTTGGACACTATATTACCAAGTCTATTTGTTGTTAAAAATGTACTGTAGTGATATTTGGTGTCTTCTGGTTCATTGTTCTGACAACCCTTGTTTCCTCCCATTTTTATGCTTCTCAAGGAGCAATAAATTTCTCTGCTTCCAAATCATATTAGAAAGTGCCCTTTTACCATTTGAGTTGGCTACAGTGACACCGCGGATGACATTGTTTCAGTGTTTGTGAATTTAGTTTCATAATTAGTGTTAATGTCTATGCTCGCTAACACTATCTCTAAAAACAATTTTCCGCGTTAAAATAATTTTTTCGTTTTAAAATCTTGCTTCAAATGTGCCAACATATGTAGAAAGCACCAAATATAAAAGGATCGAGTGTCTAGAGTACACACATATTGTTGATAGTTTCAAAATCCACATCCACCAACCTAGGGCACAATGGGTTAACTAGTTTCATATGACCCTAAAAGAAAGTTTCACTCCCGAATTATTTCAAAATAAACTATACGTTTCTCGTTCTTCTTAACAAATTTGGCCGAGTTGGTTCCTTAAAGTCAATCATCATCTCAATAGTTAGAAGACAATATTCTCATTAGCATATTAGAGATTTCATATTCAAGGATACTTTTTAATAAGAAAAAACAATCTACTTCCTCCGTCCTAAATTATAATACTTGTTTACTATTCACATGGTCAAACTTCATTCACTTTCTCTATTTTCGTTAGCAATTTGATAAAATAAAATACTATTGTCACTACTAATTTTGCAGATCTTTAGATGTAGTATTTTAATGGCTATGTTTGGAAAACAACTTTTCAGATAACTTTTGGCATATTTGACTGACATTGGCTTGTTTGACTTATTAAACTGCCAAAACCATTGTTCGGCTAATGGCTTTTTCACTTGGCTTTTTGATCCGAAATGCCAAAATCCGAAATGCCAGAGAGGGTAGCTTTTGAACTTGGATTATAGAAAAATTATTTTTTAAAATCATTTTTCTTGAAATATATTTTATAATATATGAAAAAAATAAAAATAAAAGTTAAAAAATTCAAAAATTCAAAAAAATAAACTTTAAATTTTAAATTTTCAAAAAAAAAAAAAAGAAAATCAAAAGTAAAATCATTAAAAAGTTACTCCGTATATTTTAATAATTTCTTATGAATTATATGAAAATAAAATTTTATACTCCACATATTAACGATTTAATTTTTACATGTACAAAAATAAAAATACAAAAATCGTGTGTGTTTATGTGTGTGTCTAGACACACACACATACATCCACACACACACACACACACACACACACACACACATATATATATATATATATATATATATATAGATTTTGGTTCAGGTGAGAATGCGATCTTATAAAAGAAATAAGAATGAATCTGGTGCTTTAGATTGTGAGATCTAAGGGTTAGGATTGCATCAAAATTAGGTGCACCAAAATGGTTTGAAAATGCATATGTAGAAATGCACCATAATCCCTTGAAAATGCATAACCTCAAAATCTGAGTGCAGGATACAATCTGAGCCGCACGATGCATCAAATCTAAAGGCTAGATTTTATTCTTATTTCTTTCACCAAGGTGCATACTCACTTGAACCGCCCCCTATATATATATATATATATATATATATATATATATATATATATATATATATATATATATATATATATATATATATATATATATATATATATATATACATACAACAACAACAACAACCCAGTTGGATCCCACTACAGTAGGGTCTGGGGAGGGTGTGTGTACGCAGACCTTGCCCTTACTTGGAAGCAGGGAGGCTGTTTCCAAGAGACCCCCGGCTCAACCTGCACAAAAAATGATAGGGTATACATTATAGCATGGAAAAAACACCAAGTACAATGAAAAGAAAGTTCTACAAGCATTAATAGAAGATTTCAATCAAACACAATAAACTACAAAAAACCTTTATAGCACCGAGTTCCTAACCAGCAATCCTAGTTCTCCAAAGGTTTCTATCTAAAGCCATATTCTCAGTCAGGGTGAGAAGTCCTAAATCCTGTCTAATCACTTCCTTCCAATTCTTCTTAGGTCTACCCCTTCCCCTACTTCCCCCGGAAACCGTAATCCGCTCGCATCTCCGTACAGGGGCGTCAGCATCCCGCCGTCTCACATGACCAAACCATCTCAACCTCGCTTCCCGCAATTTATCTTCCACCGGCGCCATGCCTACCTGACGTCGAATAACTTCGTTCGAAATCCTATCCAACCTTGTCTTCCCACACATCCATCGTAACATCCGCATCTCCGCCGCATGCAGACGACGCACATGAATCTTCTTAACCGCCCAACACTTTGCCCCATATAACATAGGAGGTCTGACTACGGATCGGTAGAACTTGACTTTCATCCTGGGCGAAATCTTCAGGTCACACAATACCCCTGAAGCCAACCGCCATTTGGCCCAAGCCACTCCAACACGATGTCCAACATCCCCGTCTAACTCTCCATCAGCCTGGATTACCGATCCAAGATATCGAAACCTGTCTACCTTAGGTACTAGGTGAGAGTCAATCCTAACTTTCACATCTGATTCTGTTTCTCTGCCGCTGAAACGACACTCCATGTATTCAGTCTTGTTCCTACTATATATATATAGTATATATAAACGACACTCCATCTATATATATATATATATATATATATATATATATATATATTTTAACTCCAATATCATTTGTCATATAAAATGATTTGAAAATAATTTCAGTCAAACATCGTAAACCGAAACAGTCACTATAGATTGGACGGAGAAAGTAGAAATCTTCCACTTATGAATCAATCCACAGCTAGCTACTCCTCTCTGGATTACCTTCTTTACATTTTCACTACTAAGAGACTAAAAACCTGGGATAGTTTACAAAAGCTTCCACCTTCCCGAACGCATCCACAATACAACGCCTTGGGATCAAAGCAAAATCAAATACTACGACTTTTTTACAGGCAGATTGACAAAGAAGACCACCTCCCCAAGGCATTGGATTTTGGCACTTGCTAAGAATCCCACTAGTGGGACAAAATGGACATCGTATGCCTGAGATCCAAAGATTTTAGGCCGAAATCTGAGAATTTCCCCTTGGGTACCCACATTCCCTTTCTCTGAGGCAGCAGCAACTGCGGTTGATTAATCTTTGGCGAATCTTTTTCACCAAAACCAGAAGCGTTTACTTCTTTCTTTTTCTTCACAAATTCAAAGAACTCGGCAACTTGTCGCGCATACCTGCAAAATGAATAAGAGGGTAGGAAACAGTTTTAAGGAAATATGTGGACAGAAAAAGGACGAAAGAATGACATACTGTCGCTTTGCTTCAATATCTCTATTGAAGTCAATGTTCGGCTCACAATCAAGAACCAAGGCAGGAACCTATCCATCACCAAGCACAACAACAAAACGAATGAAATACTCCATACTCCACAAGTAATATGCAATGCTCATTTTTTAAACAATGAAAGAATGAAAGAAAGGAAAAAGAAAAGAAACAATAGTAATTGGCATTACCTTTTCAATGCTTGGATGCATATGATTACCCTCCAAATAGAAGACACGATCCCTTATGTCCAAAGGTAAGCTATTTTCAAAGGTCTGTGGGAGTTTACTGACTGATAGTATCCCGTGGTTTCCACTTTCAAATGGGAAAAGCCAGCTCTCGTGCTTTTCATGCAAATCTCTCAAATAGTCAAGGGAGACTCCACCTTCCTCGTCTCTCTTGCGTAGAATCATTCTCTTGTGGCAAGTATCAGGGCTTGCTCTCAGATAGATAAAACCATCGGGTATTAGACCAGGCAAAGTGGAAACGACAGGGTCAAACCACGAGTCATAGATGCTGATCTCCATCTCATTCATCCAGTTAGCTTCATGAACCGCCCTTACAAAGACCTTAATGAAGTAAATAATAACAGAACACATTAGAATACGAAGTGCATTTTTTCCGTAGTTATTTTCTTTTTGTCTATTTTATGGTCATTTGTGGAAGTTAACACGGCTCATAATGCATACAACAACTTGAAAGTGGAGAGGTTGTTTCAAAGAGACCCCAGATCGAGCAACATAGAAAGCACATAGCACGATAAAAAAGCAAAGAGCAAAATAAGGGTAAGAAAAGCGCAAGGAGACAAAATGCACACAAACTGCTGCAAGTAATAAGATCCATGCCTAGAAAAGACACGATGACAAGAGCAAAAACTACCACCCAGGTCCAAATGACTACCCAACTAGCCTAGTCTTATATTACCAGCCTAGTCCTTGTTCATGTCTTATGACCTCCTTTTAATTCTTCCAAGGTCTACCCCTACCCCCACCCCACCCTCTACCGTAAGCCTCTGGCATCTCTGCACTGGGTCCGCAATGCTACGTTACTTCACGTGTCCAAACCATCTCAACTTAGCCTTTCAACAAGTTGCAAAAACCTTTAAAAAGAACAAAAAAAGACAAAGGTGTTGTATACATACCATCCTGTCACTAAAAACACTTCTCTCCATCAACCTGAGAGGCTTGATACCACTGGATGATTCTCTCTCCTGCATTACTCTTGTAACAAAAACATAGTTTTGAAAGGTATATGCATATCTTTGGGGCTCAGCGTAGAATGCATCTAATATGTTGAAGTGATCAGGCCCAATATCCTGCCACTTCCCAATAGGTTCAGGTACTACCTCAACAAGGTCTTGTAGCTCAAGTGTTTCATTAGCTATTCTCTGCAAAAAAGTGGTTTTGCCAACACTTATATTTCCCTCAACGCAGAAAGTTATCCGTTTCTTTTGTGCAGTCTTTATGTCAGAATCAACCCTGTCCTTCAACTCTTCATCCACACTTTTCTTAATGAACGTAGTAATACTCTCAGCATGGTTTTTGTGGATGATACCAACTGAGCTCTGTAAGAACTCAACCATCTTTTCACTTGAAGTTCCAAAGAACTGCACAGCAGCTACATTGTCATTAGTGCTCAAGAAACAAAGCCAGGTTCATAATTTTAATATTACCTTAAGAACTGAATAAGTTGATTCTTCATAAAGAGAATAACATTACTTAGCTACTCCTACACCTCCAACATATTAAGGAAAAAAAACTGAATTGCAGTGCACAAAAGGATACCCATTTCTCAAAATTACAAAACCTATATTCCCAATGTTTCAAAAAAAGAGTCTGGTCTGAAAACTTATTTTTTTGTCCCTAAAAAAGAGTCTAATTTGAACAAAAGAAGTTACAATAGGTAGTTTAACAATCAAGTTTTGTATCCATGAATTAATTAACTTCACATGCTGAGTATTTAGAAACCTCATTAGATGTTCCAAAAAATATTACCATCAACAACACCTTAATCCCAAATATGTTAGGGTGGCATGAAATTTAGTGTCAGAATTAGTTTAGCATTTTGCCTTGTAAGTCTATAAATTCAAGCGACTAAATCATGGTAGCAAAGAGTTGCCGTGAACTCACTTCCTTTAACATCCTTCATAGGCAGGAATAGTAAGATATTAAGATGGAATTCCAAAACTTCATCCATCACAATGACTTGAGCTAGTTGCTTTCCATTATAAAACACATAATTAAAACCATAGAAAAATGTTGAAGAAAATGAACACACAATGAATGTGTGATTTGGCCTTCAAATGCAAATAATCAAATAGAGCTGGCAAATAAAAACCCAAGATTTAAACATCCAATATTGAATAACAAAAGGCAGTAAAAGCAGA